>BRDA01008265.1:19119-46428 GCA_036984385.1 Crenuchus spilurus | reverse complement strand
AGGAAATGTTTGACCTCTGTAAAGGCTACTGTACCAAATATTAACATTGATTTTCACAGGTGTTCAAATACTTATTTGCAGCAGTAACACACATAAATGATTAACAAATCATACATTGTCATTTCTGGATTTGTTCTTTTAGATGATGTCTCTCACAGTGGACATGCAGCTAAGATGAACATTTCAGACCCCTCCATGATTTCTAAGTGGAAGAACTTGCAAATTCGCAGAGTGTTCAAATACTTATTTTCTTCACTGTATATTGTGTGTGTGTGTGTGTGTGTGTGTTTTTTGGGGGGGTTTGTTTTTATGATGTGGGAAAAATGTTTTTTTTAATAATTCTTCTGAAGGTAAACATTCTAAATTGTAGTGTTACAGCAGCTTTAGAGGGCGGCACTCAGTAGTGTTTGTTTCACCTTGAGCTGTCAGTTTGGTGCTACTGGGTGTAGACAGCAGAAAGCAGGACAGCTGGTCAGTTTGTTTGGTCATTTTAAGCTTGTCCTTAAACCTCTAGAGTGCACTGTAATTCCAAAACATATCTGAAATGCTAAACAGTTGAGCAAATTGTAATGCAGTTGTATTCAATATAGATGCCACATAATGTAAAAGTAATTGTTGTCTGTGCTGAATTTCTCAGTGTTTTTGTTTCTCTCTGTCCTGTGTCTCATCCTGCCCCCAGTAGACAGTGTGAATGCCCCTACGACGTCCACCAGAGTGTTCTACATCAGCGTAGGAGTGTGTTGTGCTGTCATCTTCCTCGTGGCCATCATTCTTGCTGTTTTACACCTGCACAGCATGAAGAGAGTGGAGGTGGATGACAGGTGTGGTTTTGTTTTTGGATCATTCTTGGTCATCGTGAGTTTTCATGATCACGGATTAAGCCTAGTCTTAGACTTTTGATAGAACACAGACACATTTTTACAGTTTAACACTTTAAGAGTTTGACATGCAGGAAAGTTGATGCAACATTTGTATTAGAAAGTCAAAAATTTGGGCTGAGTGGCTCAGAGGACTAAGGTGTTAAAACTATGATTAGAGGACCGCAAGTTTGAATCCCGGTCTGGCTGCTTGCCATCAACAGCCAGGGGCCAAGAGGGCAAAATTGGCCATGCTCTCTCTGAGTGGGTAGATGGCGCTCTCTCATCACTACTACCATGCAGCATCCACTGACTGAGGCATCTGCCAGCCGATCCATCAGAGCTGGGGATCCTGCACCTTCCTTCAAATGTCCCCGGTGATGTATAGGCAGGAATTCGAAAAGAGGAGGTGACTGCCTTCACATGCATTGGCGGAGGCCTGTGAGTCACCCTGCTAGAGTCAGGGACATTATAGTGGTTAGTTGATGGGTAGGTTGATTTGGCTACTAATACATTGAGGGGAAATTGGGTAATAATAAAAAAGTCACTAAAGTATTGAAAGTGATGATATAGAATAATAGTGAGTATAGAATTTAGAATTTGTTGATGCCTTTTTGACTCTTGGTGCATCTTTACACCACTCTGAATATTTCATTTGCTCTTTTACGTTGTGTGAAAACTTGTGAAGATTAATGTAAATGGTCCAAAATGGCTTGGAACGGCTTTTTTACATCACAAGACAGCTGTGTATTTGAAGTATATTGTGTGTATATACATATACAGTGTTACCTTGAGATACGAGCAGACCAACATACACATTTTTTAAGATAAGAGCTGCGACTCAGTCCGTATTTTTGTTTGAGATCCGAGTGAAATTCCAAGATACAAGTGGCTGCTGCTAGTAGGTCCAGTATGGGCAGCACAACACCTGCATCTCATTCTTTCTCACATGTTACTCTCAGAATCAAGTCCAATCTCATGCGCTGTACTCCTTCTTGCATCCTTTTTGAAAAAAAAAAATCGATAGTAAAAATGTTTTAAACTCTTAAATCTAGATCATTTTAATAACATACATACAGTAATTATGTTAAATACTGTTATTATTTCGCGCGGACGAAAAGCCCAGGCGCAGCCCGTGATCCGTATATGTGCGCTGGCTGTGAACAAAAATATGTGGACTTCCTGCTGCTTCTGAGTGAAAACTGTTTTGTACTGAACTGCAAAGAACGAACCATGGCATCCCATTCTTCAGCCAGATGCTGAATTTCTTGGCAGCAGTCGGATGCTGAAATGGGAGGAGAGAGATTTTACTGTACAGTGTGCACTACACATCTACACAGTACCTGGCACATCAAATTCCCTGTGAATTTAAAGTGCTACAGCGAGAATTCCCCAAAAATTATTTGACACTAATATTTATTGAAATCTGAAATGTAAATATTTTGTTATGCATTGGTAAAGTGTATATATGTGTGTTTCTTAATTCAAAACATGTCTTTTTGTCCTTAATTTAGGATGGTTTGGGGATGTTTCACAGGGCTGGAATGGATTAAATTTATTTGTTATTTTAAATGGGAGAAATGTGTTTGATATACGAGTTGACTGATTTACGAGCTCTTACAGAACGAATTAAACTCATATCTCAAGGTACCACTATGTATATGTATGTATATATATATTCTTTTATTTCTTGAATGTGATGGGCTGTTGTATTTAATTTAGATGTTTGTGTGCCAGCTTGTCTAAACTGCTGCCTAGATGTTTAAAATAAGAAGAACCAGTGCAGTTTGGTGTGTAAACTAGATTTACAAAACTGTTTTATTGATTTAACAAATAGTTAGATTTTCCTGCCGGTACCTAAACCAAATCAGTTCACCTTTTTTTCTCACACCTTCTTGTTACTGAATCCTGCATTTGTATTTTCCAGTAGACATCTGAAATAAGTACGGTTCTTTTTGGGCTCCTTTCTGCTGAAAATCTAATGCAATACTGGCACTAAATTGAGTAATTCAGTGATGTTGTGTAATTGGACTGATTAGATCAAGCTCATCTTATTTCTGAGAGTGTTTGATTAGATCTGCTCGGTTGACATCTGCAGGCACCGGGACAGAGTGACTTTTGAATCCCCCAGTGTTTTAAAAATAATTCTTAGAACCAGGACACATTCACACTTCACTCAATGCCGGTATTGTTGATGCAAACAGCACGGATGTAGGTCAGAGACAGAGGCTCTTTGATGCTCGCGATATTGAGTAAATGACATTAGTGCAGAATTGGGTTCAGTGGGTTTCAGAGAGAAGGTTGAGACCCTCCTGAGGGTCATTCCTTAGGGGCCTCTGTGTTTAACCTGCAGAGCTCAAGGCTAGCTATTTTAATTGGGACAATTATACACCACTTTAGCTTTCTGAAGGGCTGGAGGTCAGAGCTGGTTAAAGTCACACTGTTGGCGTCCCAGGAAGGGAGAGCTACAGAAAAGTGAAATTAATTGTTGAAAATAATTACTTTAGCTTTGAGATTCGGCACTTAAACTGGAAATTTCTTTAAGATTAATGACAGAATAATATGTCTGCAGTTTAAGGGGTTAAACTGTCACCCAACAGCATGAGCAATGCTACAGAACTGACTCCATCGTCAACCCTTCATCTGATTTTATCATCCCTCTCCTCTTTTCCAGTGTGAGTGACAGTGGGAGTTCTCAGGGCCTGTCCCAGCCCTCCACCCAGACTACGCAGTACCTGAGAGCAGACACCCCCAACAACGCAACGTCCGTCACCAGTAAGCCATACACTCACTGTACCCATTACACACACCATTTAAAGTCATGCCCACCTTAACCACAGTCAGAGCCATAATCACACCCAGCCACCAGCAGCCAGTGATTCATAGTCTTCTTTCACCTGCTGTAGTCTTTTATTACGCCTTAGAAGTCACTGGGTAATTTGATATCAAGTGTCTCACCTGTAGCTTGTTGAAACAAGCAAAGACTTTGTTGAACATGCGGGCATTTTTATTATGAATATATATACACGAGTGCACCTCAAAAAAATGAGCATATTATGAAAAATTTGTTTGTAATTTAATAAAAAATTTAAATTTTAAATTTAAAAATTTAAAATTTAAATTAAAAAAAATTAAATTTAAAAATTAAAAATTCATGTTCATTACATGCAGCGATATTTTCAGCATTTTTTCGTTTGAATGTTTATCAATTTGGCTTATTTAAGCTCTTTAAAACCAGAATCTCAAATTCACGAAAGGCCACTTTATGTATAGTGAATATAAAATTTGAAAATCAGAATATTCTCATTTTTTACCTGCACTAGTAGTCTTATTTTGTGTAAAGGTAGAAAAACACCATCTGTGGTATTTACTAGAAATAAATGGACATAACATCCACACCTGCAAGTACAGAATCTAAAAATGTTATCTAAAAGTATTATTTTATTGCGTTATTATAACAAAGCAGTCTTGTAAGTAGTTGTGTTTATAGGGAGACTGTGTAAGAATTGTTGCAGACTATGCAGTCCCTTGCCTTGACCCTTTTGTTTGCCCCTGAGCCCCCTCAGGCTGATTTTAATGGGCGAGAGTCACACATCTGTCTGCTAACATTCCCGTCCTTCCTACACCTAACTCACATACTTCCACCTAATAATATAATTGGTAGCGAATGATCAAATGAGCTAAACTGGATCAGAAGGTCGGAATAAAAGAAACACATTCATGCCTAGTTTCCTCTTCTGCACTGATATCCTTAGGGCGTTCTGTCTGTCTGTCAGTGTGTTTGAAGCTGTGGTGAGTGATGCTATGAGAGACTTGGAGGACACTACATCCTCCATCGTCAGAGACGTCAAAGCAATGTCACATTTATGATATTGGCTCAGATTTCTACCTCTTATTTCTGCAGTGCGTTCTCTAATTGAATATTTGTTTATTTATTTAAATTCAAATTCCAGCATGCTGCGGCATTTAACAAATTATTTGTAGTTTTCTTGATTATTAATTTGATATTTATTTATATTTATTATTTTGAAACAATTTATTTAAATAACAAATAAGCTCTCTGGAAGCTTTGGGTTTAAAGCTGTAGTAACTTAAGGCTCCTGCAGAAGCGCTACACGAGTATGATCAGGCTATAAATAACTGTGGGGTGTGAGACAGGATTTATAGATTGAGAAGAGGTGGTACAGTGCAGTGAATGTCTCGTTCGGCGTGTGGAAAAATGGGGCTCAAAGTAGATGTTAATGATTGGCTTAAAGGAGTGATTGGATTTAGCACTAAAGGTCAGCGTGTGAAGGAAGTAGCTGAATCTGCAGGTGTATGGAAGCGTACGGTCGTACAGGTCTACCAGCAGTGGTAAACATCCCAGTCTACTGGACGTTCTCAGAATTGGGGATGAAAGGTGATACTAACCACTGGTGGGTTTTCATGGCTAGTGAAGGAAAACCTCTTCACTTCCAGAAGTCCACGCAGGTCCTTCACAACCAATTCCTGAAATAGGTCTCCACAGAGACCTGCAGACCATGAACATGTAGAGTGGAGTGGCACATACTTGCGCTTTTCCACCAACGAGAATTCGGCACCATTCCGTGTTATGAACCTGAAAAGTTTGTTCGGTGACCAGTAACTAAATATAAACAGAAAACTAAACTATGAACAGAATGCAGTCAGGAGCGATAGCGTAGCACCATAGCTGCGCTCGTGTTTGTGTCCATAAAGTTGACCTCCGTCTTCTCAGGGTGTTTAACAGGTGTCTATAAAGTTTAAAATGTCCCCTGTGTGCTTTTATATACACATCATTTATTTCATGTTTGCGTTTTGGAGACAAACAAATGTCGGTAACGGCACAAGCGCTCGTGGCTAGTCCAAATGCGGCGCCATTTTTTTGTTTTGTGTTTATTGCCGCTGCGCAACGCCCTCTCTTGATGACGTATGCTGTGACGTATCTTTGGTTCTATTAAAACTGGTGGAAACTGAAAAGCACCAAGGTTCTTGTAAGCACGAATGAAACCAGTTCAAGAACCAGAGTTCTTTTTGTGGAAAAGTCCTGTAGATTGGGATTTTTGCGGGTAGACCCATATGACTGTATACTTCCATACACCTGCAGATTCAGCTACTTCCTTCACACTCTTGCCTTTAGCGCCAAATCCAATCACTCCTTTAAGCCAATCATTAACATCTGCTTTGTGACACATTTTTCAGACATCAAACGAGGCATTCAGTGCACTGTACCACCTCTTCTCAATCTGTGAATCCTATCGCACACTTGTTATTTATAGCCTGTTTAGCCTTGTGCGGCGCCATCTACAGGAGCCTGAAGTTACTACCACCTTACACATGCAAGATGGCTCGTTTTTTGTTGTCTATTTGTATTCCAATATCAAATGTCTGAAAAATTGAACACAAACTCTGGAAAAGTGTGGAAATTTGACATGAAAATGTATAGAAACCCTACAAATTCATTTCTATGGCACTTTTCACAACTGGTGTTGCTGTAAAGCAGCTTTACAGAAAAGCATTAGTCAAAGTATTGTAACTGAATGAAGTTTACACAGGAAACAACCTAAACGGACGGCATCAGACGTAGCAGAGGAGGTGCAGAAATGTCTCCAAATTATAAGTGAATACATATTTGTTTACTTCTTTTATTAAGCGGCTGCTGGAACACTGCTTGTCTCGATCTGTAGAGAGATGGTGGTCGAGAGCTTCATTTAGCTTGGTAACCTCCACCCTCTTTCCGTACTAAGAAGGCGCTCTTCTGGGACCAACAGGAAGTGTTATTTTAGCTCTGTGAGAGGCGGCAAGATGTTTTCTTAGTAGTTATGTTCCTGTGTTCTTTTAAATTGGCTTGATTGGGCTAAAATTAGACTGTTATTTTTGTAGGTGGCCAAGCAGAAAGGCAGTAGACCCGATTTCTTCAGTGTGGAGTGTATGAAGTATTGTATGAGCCACAAAGGCACATTTAAGTGCCAATGAAGTGAGAAACTAGAACACACTTGAGACGAATTGTACTTTGCAGCACACTAGTGATTAGATGAGCACTCAACAGCAGTTGTTGCCTCACCAAGCATTTTTATAATGTTGTAGCCCCCTAGTGGCTGCGTCTGATTACAGCAGGCACTGTGTTGCATTTGTCTGTCTTGTCCTTTTTCCCTCCAGTGGCTTTTGCTCTTATGTGTTGTTTGTTTAGGCACCATCCACCTGCCATAATTACCCATCCTTGATCTATCTTTCTCTCCCTCTCTCCCTCTTGTCCTCTCACCCTTTCCTCCCCTGTTCTCTCCCTCCATCCCTCCATCAGACGTTCATGCTGGCTCTGCTCCCACGCTGCCGCTCTCAGCCACCTCCTTCCCCCCCGGCGTCCCTTCCCAAGAAAGCAAAAGTAAGTCCTGCTCTGCTTCAGAAAGGCAAGAGAGAGCAAAGATGACCACGGACGGTGTCAAACACCTCATACTAACAGTCGCGCCTGTTCTTCTAACCCAGTTGTCCACATGTATGTGCATGAGAGAGATACTGGCTGTGCCTGCAAACACTGATCAGAGATCAGTTTATTATTTTTTATTTAATTAATTTAATTTACTTAATTTTTAATTTAATTTAATCATTTTATTATTTTATTTTATAAATTTAATTGTTTTTTAATTTAATTTAATCAGTTTATTTTTTATTTAATTAATTTAATTTAATCCTTTTATAATTTTATTTTATTAATTTAATTATTTTTTAATTTAATTTAATCAGTTTATTTTTAATTATTATTTTACTAAATATATGTTAGGAAAGTATTGAGACCCACAGTGTAACTGACAAGACTCATAATAGGAGATCCTTTAAACTGCAGATTGATCATTAGATGTAAGACTTGTTAATAGTGGTTAACTAGTTTAAATTGGTTAGTAACTTCTATGAAACTAAGTCTTATGCAAAAATGTGTGTGCACCCCTTTCTAATATGATTGATGATTGTTACACTTATATAGCGCCTTTCTCAATCCCAAGGACGCTTTTCAATCAACACCCTCCATTTTTACACACACTCAATCACACACACCGGCGAGAAGCGGCAGCCAATTGCGCACAGCGTACTCTCAACCGCAAGCGACCGTCCACCTGGAGGACTGCATCGAGCACTAGGGGGATCACCCAGGACAGAGTGCCAACCATATCTGGGCAAACATACATACACACATTCATACACACCTGGGTAATTTTTTTTTTTTTTTTTTTTTTTTTTTTTAAACGGCTTTTTTAACGGCAGGGATTCCCCTGATTTGCCCATGTACAACATATTATGGAGAGAAATGAAATGTAACGGGCAAAAGTTATAGCACATTAAATATGTTGAATTATTTTTTCCCCCAAAAAATACAAATAAGTCATTAAAAATCCACTAAAAATGACATTTACGTTTATTCTCTGTAACGGATGTGTACTTGCTAATTTACTAATTCATTGAAACATAATTGTACTTTGTCCAGATTGTATGCAATTTGTTGTTATTAAGGAAAATGCCCACATAAGGACCTTTTAATCAGCTAAAAAGCCGTTTCATGTTTCTAATTAGCCTATAGTTTATATCCAAAAGCACTTTGTGTCAATAGGCCAGCTAATATGGTGGCCAATTAAACCCAAATGGCTTTACAGTCAACTTGGCTACAAGCCTTAGCAAATGCTTGGCTAGTGCTCATTCCTGCTGAAAAGTAAACATTTCTTTCTCTCTAAATTGTAAATACATGAATAGCACAAAATGGCAGAGAGTGAGAGAGGTTTTGCTGATGTGAGAAAAATTACTGGGTTAATTATATTTTTGTAATTTGTAAAGATTGTGTGTGTGTGTGTGTGTGTGTGTGTGTGTGTGTGTGTGTGTGTGTGTGTGTGTGTGTGTGTAATTTATATATATATAAATTAGTTGAATGAATTAATACCCAAACGTGATAATTATAGTCTCCATTGTCACTATTAGTTATAATAAATAAATAAATAAATAATAAAAATATATATATATATATAGAGGTCTTGTAAAGATGTCTGATTTATTAACATATTGCATTGTTTCTGGAAGACTTATTGATTTTATGTATACAAAATACCCCATGAGCCAAGCTGTGTAGTACATTGCAGTATGAAATGGAAGGAAATTGTGAGTTTCACCACTTGGGGGAACCCTCATGCTTTGGATTTAGGACAGTGTTGATATTATTGAGGTGGAACCAGTGTGTGGAGCAGAACTGGTATATTGCAGCATAAGAGTGCTGTGTTAATATGTTAATAATTCATATTTACACAAATAACTGTGTAATAAGCAATCACAGTTTTGAATTATATTATTTGTTAGTCATTAGAAACATCATGCATTGACAAAAATGAGACTTTTATTTCAGAAGAGCATCCGAAATGTTTTTGTATGTGCTTTTGGAAAGTGCATCAATCTTCTTGTTGAATGTTTTGAGTCTTAAAACCAGTCATGGATGTTGATGTACAGTGACTAATTAAATTAGTGATAATTGTGGCCTCACAAATTTTGTATCCGATACAGATTTTAAGTGGCTAAACGTTCTGTCCATATTTTTAAAATATTTAGATTTTAAAAATGTTCTGTATCTTAATGTTAAGTTTAAACATTAGCTTTAAGTAAATGGTGCTTGACTCATTGATGTAATTGTTAATTGTTACACTAAACTCAAATAACAAATTGGGGGCGGAGCTATGAATTTTTTATTTTATTTTTTTGCTGTTTTGTATTTAGTATTTTTTTTACTAGTTATCTTCTTAAATCTCTCATGCTAGTGTTATATACTTCGATAAGTAGTATCAGTATTAGGGCTGTGTATTGGCAAAAACCTGGTTATAAAATTAAATTCATGACCCATGAGTTAAGATAAAATATAGTGCAAAACTGTAAGCTTGGTGATTTTATTTTTTATTTTTTATCTAATTTTAGGAAAGCAGTTAGGTTTGCTAATAAGGCCAAGTAAAAAAAAAAAGGTTGGGTCGGGGGGGAAATGTTTTTATTTTTTTATTTATTAGAATTTTTTTTTTTTTTAAGATTGATGGTAGAAAAGTATGTAGCGAATATTAAAATGATGTTGAAAACGTGAAATGGGGTCACCATCATGCTTCCTGTCGCTGTATTCCTGGTAAAATGCATCTAGTGTTACGTCTGCGCCAATGCTGATGCCTAGCCAATCTTTTATTGGCCGACTGCAGTGTTCTTTTACGATGTTGGCCACTACAAAAGCCATGATTTGCATCACAAAAAACGACCAGCCATTAGCATTGACAGCCACTACAGAAGTAGTGTACTGCACATGTGCGGAATTGATTTGGGATCACGTCATTGGAAGTGCGTGAAATTTGAATGATTCTGGTCAAGACTAGCGTGTGTTTTTTTGCGTTAAAAAAACATTTTTAAATGGTCAGGGTGCTTTTTAGAGGGTCGGGCGGGGATGATCACCAATTTTTTTTTTTACTTGGCCTAATAGTAAAGTTAGCAATGCACCCTTACCCAGTTTGTTTGGAGTGGAAGAGTCTAGTGGCTGTAGACGAAGTGTTTGGGAGTTTAAACATAACCCAAAATTAGCCACCAGTCTTTGCCTATACACTGTTAAAGACAGACGATGTAGTTATTATTTATTTAAAATTGATGCAGTATCACAAAACATAGTATGTAAACGTTCTGGTCATCAGCATCAGCCAATATTAAGAGTCAAGTGATATCTATCGTTTAGACCCTGCTAGTGATTGTGTGAGTATCACTGCCCCTCTGCCCTACAGTAACACTCAGTCCTTTTGAGTATTATTACCAGTATAAGAATGTTTGCGTGCAGGGTTGCCAAAGCTTATCTTAATAAAGTTACGGCTGCCTTTATGACTTTACAGCAAGATTGTGATAAGATTAAGTTGTATACAATACGACAACATGAGGAAAGATGGAGAATGTTCCAAATCAACATTGAACAAATATTACCCAATCAGGCATGCTTTGTCTTTTCCTGTAATACTCCTCTATTGTCTTTTGGAGGGTCTTGAGCACGTGAAATTACATTACAGCAAAACAGTATGTACTAGAGTCCTCACTTAATACAATTAGCTCTGAACAATCTGAGCGATAAAATCAGTCGAGTTTAAAAACACATTGTGCATGTTTTAAGGCTTGGTTCTGGCAAAGCCAGCGGTTCTCACTTGGTCTGCATACTTTGTTTAAGTTTTGTTGTTTATGGCTGGAATTCAGTTCTTCCTTCATTTTCATAGCTTAAATGAGAGAGGGCTCTGTTGATGTTTTTGTAATGTTTTGTGTGTTTTAGGCTACCCCTCATTGCGGATAGAGAAGAATGACTTGCGCAGCGTAACTCTGCTGGAGGCCAAGGCCAAGGTCAAAGACATCGCCATCTCTAGAGAGAGAGTCACGCTCCGAGACGTCTTACATGAAGGCAAGTTCTGTTTGCCACAGTCTTGACAGAGTGAGTCTGTCACTCGCTCACTCACTTCCTCGCTCACTCACTTCCTCGGTCGCTCACTCACTTCCTCGGTCGCTCACTCACTTCCTCGGTCGCTCACTCACTTCCTCGGTCGCTCACTCACTTCCTCACTGACTCACTTCCTCGGTCGCTCACTCACTTCCTCGGTCGCTCACTCACTTCCTCACTCACTCACTTCCTCGGTCACTCACTCACTTCCTCGGTCACTCACTCACTTCCTCGGTCACTCACTCACTTCCTCGGTCACTCACTCACTTCCTCACTCACTCACTCACTTCCTCACTCACTCACTCACTTCCTCGGTCACTCACTTCCTCACTCGCTGACTCACTTCTTCGCTCCCTCACTCACTCACTTCCTCGCTCCCCCATTCTCTATATTAGAAATTGACAGTCAATATATTTGGGCGGTAAGTATTTATGTTCACAGATTAAAAATGTTAGTTTTCATTTATTCATGTCTAAACCTCTCACAGTAGCAGTCCAGTGTTACTTATAGTAATAAATACTTGTCAATTCATGTGAGCTGGTGATCAATGTAATAAATCCATGTGATGACTGATTAACATCAGCAAGAACACACAAACTTCCTCAGAATAGCTCACAACATTTGTCTTCAGAGCAAGAAATGTGTGTCCCTGTTTTTATTATATTTTCTCATTCATTCTTATGATATACGATGTTTTCACATGTAACATCCCAAAAACTTTTAGAACTAGCTTTAAGACTTTTGCTTAGTACTGTGTCTATATGTAATATGTCCATACAGTATATATTCACAGACCACTGACTTCATTAAACACCTTGTTTTCTAGTCTTTGTCCATTTTTTTTCTGCTCCACTTAAGACCTCTAGATTTTTTCCTCTGTGTACCTTTTTAGCCGCCTTTCACCCTGTTTTTCTTTAATGGTCAGAGTGGGTCTCACACAGCAGAGCTGCTGAAGTTTTGAGACTCTGTGTCCACTCTATTAGACAGTGCTACCTTGATGCCTCTGAGGATGCCACTGCAGCATCAGTCTGTGGGGGGTCCTGACCACTGAAGAACAGAGTGAGAGGAGGTTAATAAAGGATACAGAGAAACCGATGGACTACAAAGTGCTTCAGTGGAGCTGAAATGGACAATGAGTGTAGATACAAGGTGGTTTTGAGTAGTGATGACGTTTAATATGTAGTTGTATTTTAAAATTCAGATATTTAGCATTAATACGCATTTTCTGATCAAAGCATCCTCAACAGGGAAAATGTATGAATATGGTATTTTTTACTTTTAGTGCTCTCTATTTTATTTTATGGGTCATGTTTATTTTTTCCCTCATTCAATATTCAGCAAATCAATAACTATAAAGACTTAAGAATGTGTTAAGTTTCATATCTTCTTTACAAACAGCATGCGGTACACACTGCCCACGTTTACATTTCAGCAGCTCGCTCATCGTTTCTACCCTTTTCTTAGAATTGCTCTTAACCTAAGAAAGGAGGAATTGCCGTTTGTTTAGCGTAATGGTTTGTGCAGAAATGTCTTGGCACATTGAGTCCCGAGAGAATTGCATCACATCATGTACTTCAACATAGCACTGAGCCAAACTGTATCTGTGCTTAAGACTTAAGTCTTCTCCCTGATCTTCAGTCTTTATCGTGTTTGAGTTCCACTGCAGGAGGAATCTGTAAGCTAGAACATACAGAGGTTAGACAATGAAACTGAAACAGCTGGTTTTAGACACAATAATTGATTAGTAGGTGTTGGGCCTCCTTTTACAGCCAGTACAGGGTCAATTAGCCTTGGGAATGACATATACAAGTCCTGCACAGTGGTCAGAGGGATTTTAAGCCATTCTTCTTGCAGGATAGTGGTCAGGTCACTACGTGATGCTGGTGGAGGAAACCGTTTCCTGACTCGCTCCTCCAAAACACCCCAAAGTGGCTCAATAATATTTAGACACAAAGACTTGCTGTCTTGGTCACAGATGTGCCAGCAAGACGTGCAGCAACAATTTGTCCTCTTTTGAACTCTGGTATGTCACCATAATGTTGTGTGCATTGTAATATACTATATAACTGTGCTCTTACCTGCTAACTGAACCTTCACACTCTGCTCTTACTGGTGCAATGTGACATTAATGATCCACCAGACTGGTCCAGTTTAGCCATGAAACCTCCCACACTAACATGACAGCTGTTTCACTTTCATTGTCTAAGCCCTGTGGTGAGCCTTGACGTACTGCAATTCTGTCACTATCAGTCACTCCAGTTATAAAAGCCTGTATCCTCTCACAGAGTCAGGCCTCAACTTACAGTCTGAAAATGAAGAGCGCCTGTCTTTGATTGACGTCAGTCTCTTTAGAGCAGATTCTCAGACTTGCTTTCTTTTGTATAAGCCTGTTTAAATAAAGCCCTTCCAGGCTTGGCCTTGATGATGCAGTTCAATTATTCATAATTATTCATACGGGCTTTTATTGAAGGTTTCGTCTCAAAGGGAAAAAACTTAACAGGCTGTTTTTTTTGCATCGAGGCCGACTAAAGGTAATCAAACTCAGGAAAACAAATTTAGCTGGATGCTTGGGGGAAACGCTTATATTGCCTGTAAAGTCCACCTTTATTTGACTTTTTATTTGATATTAAAAGCTGGAAAAGCATCTCTGCTTATTTGTAGAGGATAACAATAAAAGCCCGAAACTTATTTCCATTGTGGTCCTACAACATCAGTTAGTAATAGTCTTATAATCAAATTTTCTTATGCTGCATGATTATTTTGGGGGGATTTGTCAGATTTACGAGAGGACAACCTTTTAATTTTAAGCGCCAGATACAAATTATGTAGCTCATTTATAACAACATTTAATAATACTGACTGAGAGAGTGTACTAGATGTACTAGAGTGTGTGTGTGTGTGTGTATGTAAAACTATGTCTATATTCTACTAGTAATGCTGTATGTCGTATTCAGCACTTCAGCTTATATCAGAAAAGTCTCCTGTATCAGTCCACTCTCATTACATCTTGTACATGGATACCTGGATGTTTTGCTTGGATTAGCATTTGTTTATAAAGGGATTTTTAACAGAGAATGAGGTGAAAAGCCACGAGAGAAGTGTTGATATTGGAAATCCAGATGTGGGTTCATACGTAAACATACTGATGTAAGATAGCCGGCACGTCCGAACAAGCCTGGTGATGAGGGAGAAGAACGACAGTTGGAGACCAAAGTTGACAGTACTAGCTCAATTACTCAATTAAGCTTTATTATTCAACCAAAATTATTCAGTTGCCGTTTATCTTCTCAGTGGATGAGGAATGATGAGTCTGGAGTTTGCACAATGCATGTCTCACTGGTCTCTGACAGTAAGAAACACGCCTGGACCGGACCCAGTTCTACTTTTGGTTTCAGTCTTTCATTTATTACCAAAAAATCTTTTTTGGGAGGAATTTTTCAATTTTTCTTACTGCTCAGTTTAAAAAATGCTACTCAAAAGACAGCACGTGCTTTAAGATGAGATGAATCCAAAAGCTGCTGCTCCAAATACTCGCTTCTCTTTGGTAGTGTGAGGTAGGACAGTGTCGCCATGCTTTCGCTCAGTTTTGGCTTTAATACAGCTGTTTACTCTCCACCAGCATATTAAGACACATTTTGTGTAAAGTGTGACTGGATGTTTCTGCACTAAAATCTGAGATACAAGTCTGTAATCCAACACCTTTAGTTACAAACATCCCTCAAAACAGGGAGCTCTAGAGCTCTTACCTTAATCTAACACACCTGGTTCAGGTAATGAAGACCTTCAGGCTTGTGACATTGATGTGTTTTGGTTCTGAATTCTCTGAGGTGGTAGATCTTCAGGACTTGGATTGGACACCTCTGCCTCTAAGGAAATCCGAGCTAAGCTGGGGTCTGGTCCTAAATTCAGCGATTTATACCAACAATTTAAACCTCTTAAATGTTCTCTTAGCTCACGGCAGCTCACATGGCTTGGAGGAGCAGCAGGAAAAGATTGCTTCCACAATGGTGTTAAATCTGTCTGACAGCAGTGCTGTGTTTCATTTAGAGCACTAAGGTCAACCCGAATTCCTCTGTTTGGACCTGCTGTCGGTTGGATTTTCACCCTGCGCTAAATAGATTGGCCTTTATAACAGGCATGTGTGTATTAGTGTAGAGCACTGGAGCATGTCTTGGGGTGGGTGTGCATTCATGCAGCTGTGTGTGTGTGTTGTCATTCCTCTGTGTCTCTCTGTAAAGCCCCTCTGTCTAAATTGAACTACTGTTTGTACTTGCAGGAACATTCGGGCGCATTTTCCACGGTGTCCTGCTTGATGAGAAGGACCCAAGTAAAGAGAAACAAGTGTTTGTGAAAGCTGTCAAAGGTACAACGGTCATTTAACTTTGCACTTACTGTTATCTTTTTACTTGTTGACCCTACCAAACATAAGCAAAATTACCTTATCACATATAAGTGCTATGAAAAAGTTTGGGCAGCCCTGTTAATTCTCGTGATTTTCTTTTATAAATCATTGGTTGTTCAGATCAGTCATTTCCGTGAAATATATCATACAGCAGATGAACACAGTGATGTTTGAGAAGTGAAATGAAGTGTGTAGGGTTTACAGAAAGTGTGCAATAACTATTTAAACAAAATTAGGCAGGTGCATAAATTTGGGCACCCCAACAGAAAAATTACATCAATATTTAGGAAATCCTCCTGTAACTGCCTCTAAACACTTTCCTATAGCTTCCAGTGAGAGTCTGGATTCGATGGTTTTGATGGTTTCCAAGCATGGACAGCCCGCTTTAAATCACACCACAGATTTTTAATAATATTCAGGTCTGGGGACTGAGATGGCCATTCCAGAACGTTGTACTTGTTCCTCTGCATGAATGTTTTAGTAGATTTTGAGCAGTGTTTAGGGTCTTTGTTTTGTTGAAGTATCCAGCCCCGGCACAACTTCAATTTTGTCACTGATTCCTGAACATTGTTCTCAAGAATCTGCTGATATTGACCGGAATCCATGCGACCCTCAATTTTAACAAGATTCCCAGTACCGCCGCACAGCCCCACGGTATGATGGAACCACCACCAAATTTGACTGAGAGAAGCAAGTGTTTGTCTTGGAATACTGTGTTCTCTTTCCACTCCCTGCATCTCCTTGTGCAAAGTGCGCTGAATAGTTGAACGATGCACGGTGACACCATCTGCAGCGAGATGATGTTGTATGTCTCTGGTGCTGGTCTGTGGGTTGGTTATGACTTATCTCACCATCCTTCACTTCTGCTTATCTGAGATTTTTCTTGGCCTGCCACTTCGGGCCTTAACTAGAACTGTGCCTGTGGTCTTCCACTTCCTCATTATGTTCCTCTCAGTGGAAACTGATGGCTGAAATCTCTGAGGTTTAGGGGAAGGATACAAAAACCAGTCTTTGTTTTCAGGTCATTTGAGAGCTGTTGTGAGGCTCCCATGTTGCCACTCTTCAGAGAAGATGCAAAGAGGAGAAAATTTTGCAGTTGGCCACCTTAACCCTTTCTCATAATTGGATTCACCTGTGTATGTAGGTCAAGGGTCAATGAGCTTACAAAACAAATTGTGTTCATATAATTGGTATATAACGACATAGGGTGCCCAAATTTATGCACCTGCCTAATTTAGTTTAAGTATTGCACACTTTTGGTAAATCCTATAAACTTCATTTCACTTCTCAAGCATCACTGTGTTCACCTGCTATATGATATATTTAACTGAAACTGCTGATCCAAACAATCAATGACTTATAAAGGAAAATCATGAAAATTAACAGGGGTGCCCAAACCTTTTCATACCACTGTGCACTTAGGAGATCTAAGCCTGTATTTAAGATGTATGATTATCCCCCATAAATCATCATAAGTATGTGTTTGAGAGTATTATGTCCTTTCTAGATCTGTTTTTACAGTCAGATTTAACAACATGAAACTGTCCCGTATGCTCTGAATATTACAGATCTCCTTATGTAGAGAGAAGTCATTTATATTTACATTAGGTTTTAATCTATCATCACTCTAAACTCTTTTTCGTCTCATTGTGATGAAATATTAATTGAAATCTGTTTCACTTTGCCAAGTTATGTTACTTACATGCAAGTAATTTGTCTTAAGTGTTACGACATGCAGCACATTAAATAAACCAGACGGGTTTAAAAACAGATGCGATGAAGATGAACTCGGACTTGAGTGGGAGTCAGATTTTAAAAGGAATTTCAGCGTTTTTTCTGTTGTTGGCTGAAATTTTCACTTGATGTTTGGCAAAAGAAGCTGCTGGGCTCACATGAGACACTCTTGCCCTCCTGCTCCCCTGCCCTGTTTTGCTCTGGTGCCAGCTGCTGAACAATGTGCCCGTGCCAGTCTCAGCCATGGCAAGCCCTTCAACTTCCCCCCCGGCCATACCCTTGGGGCAGGAAACAATGCAGATTACCCATAAGCACCAAGCAGCCGCCAAAAGCTGCGTTTTGAGATAAACCCAGACCTTTGTGAACTCCACTGCAGTGCGTTCTCCCAGCGCCGAGGTCCTGAAATGAGTGCGTAGAAGGCATTTGAAGGGCAGAAGACCATCTTATTTAGCAATAAGAATAAAATGGTATTTTCATGACCTGCCAGCTGAATTTTGCTCCTGAGATATCAGAATGATTCATCTTCTAAACTGCCTCCACCTGATCATCTGACCTGCCTCCATTTTTGTAGTTGTGTTGAAAACTCGGCCAAAGGGCAGCAAGTGAAGATGTCTCATAAAAACTGTTTATTATGACCAGCCATAACAGTCTGTCCTGCCCGTGTTGATTCTTGCGTTTGCTTTGGCAGATCACGCCTCAGAGGTGCAGGTGACGATGATGCTGACGGAGAGCTGTAAGCTGCGAGGTCTTCACCACAGGTGAGTCACCTTCTTTTGTCTGGCTTTGATTCATTTTCATTTGAATCATACTTACCGTAGTCAGTCCTCATCTTCACCTGGTCATTGGTACTTCTCTTTGTTCAGTCAGTGGTGAAATATTAATACAGTCAAATTAAACTGCAGTAACATATAAACACTCGGCTGGTAAAGAGATTTTCTGACAACTGATGTTGTAATTGTACATAAAACACTCATCCTAACATTATTACAGATATTAGTGTTTACATGAAGAATTAACCCAAAACACACACACCTCACATTTTACACACACGTGTCACATTTTACACACACGTGTCACATTTTACACACACGTGTCACATTTTACACACACACACACGTGTCACATTTTACACACACACACACACACACACGTGTCACATTTTACACACACACGTGTCACATTTTACACACACACGTGTCACATTTTACACACACACGTGTCACATTTAACACACACACACACGTGTCACATTTTACACACACACACACGTGTCACATTTTACACACACACACACACGTGTCACATTTTACACACACACGTGTCACATTTTACACACACACACACGTGTCACATTTTACACACACACGTGTCACATTTTACACACACACACGCGCGTCACATTTAACACGCGCGCACGCGCGTCACATTTTGCACGCGCGCACGCGCGTCACATTTTGCACGCGCGCACGCGCGTCACATTTTGCACGCGCGTCACATTTTGCACGCGCGCACGCGCGTCACATTTTGCACGCGCGCACGCGCGTCACATTTTGCACGCGCGTCACATTTTACACGCGCGCACGCGCGTCACATTTTACACGCGCGTCACATTTTACACGCGCGCACGCACGCAACATTTTGCGCGTGCGTCACATTTTGGTCGCACATGTCACATTTTGCGCACACGCACGCACAACACATTTTACGCGCATACGCACACGCGCACGTCACATTTTGCGCACGCGCACGTCACATTTTACGCGCACGTCACATTTTACGCGCACGTCACATTTTACGCGCACGTCACATTTGACTCTGAAGTGTGTGTGTGAGAAAGCTAGAATGAAGTACACAGAAACAGAAAGCTGAGGTGGGGGGGGGGTTAAAAATTGGGATCTCCCACATTGATTTTTTTCTTCTCGACTTTTCTGATGTACTTTGCTGTCTTACTGATAAATAAAACTTAGTTAAAAATAGAAAATAAACACTTAAAGTTCCAAAATCAAAGTTGAAATAAAAAGTCTTGAGATACGTTGAAGCTGAACAGATGCAGGTTCTTTATTGAAAATCTTGGAAGATGAGAAAATCTTAGATGTTATCCAGAGACGATCTTCCAGAATTTTAGCCTCGAGTCCCGCCCCTGCGCCAATGTCTGAGACTAAGTATCTCTGGCTTGACCTTTTATAAGCATCCAACGTATCTTTTTAATTTTTACAAATGATAAACTGACCAATCTGACCTTCATAACATCATAACCTTCAGGCATCTTCCTATCAATATTGAAACATTATCTGACACTTTGAAACTCCGCCCCTGTCCTAGATGTACCTGTGCCGCCTGGCGGACACAGGGGTACAAAACATTCTGTCCCCAAATAACCTTTTTTATGGAAAATACCCAACATTTGGTCATTCTCAGTTGTACACACACACCTAATCGTACATACAAATCAGTGCATAACACCGGACAGTGCGTGTGCTGTTCTCACTTCAAGGCCATTGTGGTAACTTTCTCAGCTCGAGGCGCAGTAAAAAAGACTCTTTGTAGTTTATGCATACAATGTAGTTTTACACAGAACACTGTCCTTCACTTACCCAGAGAAAGATTATTTTAACACATCAGAACAGAGAAAGGATATTTAGATGCATCAGAACAGAGAAAAGTATGTTTTAACACATTACAACAGAAGTGTTATATCATTATGTTAAAATACATATCTTAAAAATAACTCCATCTGTTGCTGTGTGTGTGTGTGTGTGTGTGTGTGTGTGTGTGTATGTGTGCTTGCGTGAGAGAGAAGCACACACATCTCGGTTGTTGTACTTTTTGTGTTAATTAGGGTGGAGCTAACATGAACATGAACCATTTTGTTTAGTTCTTCATGCTGGTGCGTAAAGAAGCCAAGTGCCATGTGAACTGAGGGGAGTTTTGAACCTGTTAACTCTGTTACAGTCGATCCCAGCAGATATATTTGTCATTGTGATCTTGTGCCGTTGTGTTTACTTCACAACTTGCCTATAAATGCACAGTTATGATGAAATTGCCAACCTTTGCAAAGCACCATTTTCAACATAAAAGTCTGACAATTTAACTCATTATTAAATATGCTGGTCATTGGCTGAGTTATTAAGAATCAACAAATAGTGTCCAAAAAGTCATAATTACTATGTTTGAGACTGGATCACGCTAATGGAAGAGAGACAGGAGGTTTCGATCTTTTCATTGTTCTGTGACATTTGATATAGAATTTAACTACAAATATAAAACTTTAGTCTGACTGAGCTACCAGTAAATATGAACGAAAAGCCCTAATATTTTCAGATTATAGTTTTAAGTAATAGAAAAACAATATGAGGGTAAGACCAATTTTCTCAACAAGTTAAAAAATAAGCTCCACCCTAGTGTTAATACAGAATATAACGTGACTCATTCTGATTCACCAGCTTGTTAATTTTATGGATTTGAGTGAATTAGAAACTCTTTTAAACACGTTGCTGTCTAGATGTAAAGATGAGCGTTGCTTATCACTAAGCTTTCCAAACATTGTGGAATAAGACATAAAAACAGCATCTGGAAAGTTTTACGTAATTTGCGTGGTGCACTCGTGCAAGTGAACGGAAGTAAATAACGTTGTGCAATATAAAGGACGACTGATCACACGAGGTTAAATGTGGTTAGAGGTTTACTGTCATTTTAAGGATCAATCTCTGCTTTATATGAATTGATAAATTTTTTAAACCCACCCCTAGTGCCACATCAAAAAATTTAAATATTGTGCAAAAGTTCATTTCTACTTTAATTGTTACACACAAAGTGACATTTCAACCTTTTTTTGTTTTAATGTTGATCAGTTCAGCTTATTTCATAAAAATCAACCATCCATTATCCCACCCCCTTAATCCTTATCAGGGTCGCAATTAGTCCCCCACCCCCTCACTGGGCACAGGGCATTACAGTATTCAACTAAGCCCAGGACAGGGCGCCAATCCATCGCTGAGTACACACATGTACATACATACATACATACAAACTCACAGACAATTTAGAGTACCCAATCCACCTGCCCTCCATGTGTTTGGACTGTGGGAGGAAACCCACGCAGACACGGGGAGAACATGGAAACTCCACCCAGATGGGCACTCGAACCCAAGACCTCAGCGCTGAGAGGCGAGCGTGCCAACCACCAAGCCACCGTGCCACCCTTCATGAAAATCTGAAATCTCAAATTATTGTAATATTTTATTTGGAGTTTTACCATCAACATTAAAAAAGGCTTGAAATGTCACTTTACATGTAATTAATTTAAAATTAGTTTAACTTTCTGACCTGTGAACATAAATGAACCTTTTCACGATATTGTGATTGTTGGAGATGCACTAATTAATCTCACAGTACATAATTAAATGTGACTATTATGTAAAGATGTGTTTCAGTACTGGACTCTCTTGTTTTGCACCTTTTGTCACGCATTAGTCAAGAGTGTGACACTTAAGGCTTGTTCCACCGTAACTGTGTGTCCATCCACCCATTCATTTACTCGCCCATTCATTCATTCTTATTATTTTTTATAAGCTGCTTGGCTTTGACGATGGGTAAGTAGTTTTCATCCAGTGTTGTTTTTCTTCATTTCCTCATTCACACCTTCTGGAACCTTAAACACCCGTAGTTATTAGTCATAGATTAGTGCAGAGCTTCTCAAAAACTGACCCAAGTGCTTCATCCACTGTCCATGTGGTTTTTTTTTTTCTTCTTCACACAATGCTCATTCAAGAGGATTAGTACAAGTCTTGATAATGAGCTTATTGAGAGTTTGAGTAAGGAAAATACAAAATTATGGAAATTCTGAAATTAAGAACCATTTGTTTATCAGAACATAGCACGTGAACACAAGATCATCCTCTTTAAAGCCCCGTAAGTTCAAGAGTTCAAGAGCTTTCATTAGTTTTGGTCATTGGTTGTTTACACTTTAGAGCTTAAATTGAGTTTAAAATTGTAGTCCAAGCCCAAGAAGACTAGTCTCTTGTACTGTCATTTGGGTCAGCTCAAGATCCTCATCTGAACTCAACAATTTTCTTAATAACAGCAACACTCTCAAAGCAAATTTCAGAAGAGACATTCCAAAAAAGCCCCTAGTGACAATATTGGGAGAAACACCCGAGGGAATGGACAAGAAGGCCGACGGATACCTTTTAAAAAATTGCTGACAGCAGCGTTGAAACGCATCCAACACATGCATTCAAAAAGTTTGGGACATTAATTTAATGGAGGAAATTACATACTCTAATTTTTCAGTTTTTAATATGCGGTGGAGCCCAGTCATGCCCTTATTAATACTATGATATACTTAGAAACCTTCCCTTTTACACTTACTATACATTTTCAGAACGGTAAAAAATGTCATTGTGAACAAGAATGTGTGCACGGTCCTACCTCACAGGGGAGTTTTTTGTTTGCTTTTTGTTTTTTTGTTTTGTTTTTTCCTCTGTTTCTCTGCCTTTATTATTGCTTTGTATTCATTACTACAATTCTTGATCTCATCTCCTTTGTCAGCTTATAATCTGGAATGTATACAGCTACAAGAGAAAAATGTAACTATGGAAATGTCACAAGTCATTATCGATATTCTGTTTTGTCGAAAAAACAATTTGACAAGTTTCACAATTGTGGTGTTTCCATTAAATGTGAAATACTTTTATAAAATCACGTGTGAATATGTTTGTTCTCGTGATAAGTCATTACAAACATGGCGGCAGTGGATGTAAACACATACTTCAGCTTTATACATACTGCTACCACGGCACTAGTGCTCATCATCAGCCATCAGAGGAGACGGAGACTTATCGAGGCTTTGGAGCGACAAGCCCCTTATACTTGGGAGCGGCTACGTATGCGGCGTTTTTGGGAAACTGTAGTCGATGGTTTTACAGAAGAGCTGTGGATTCAACATTTTAAAATGACACACTCAACTTTTAATGAACTTTGTGATGCTGTGAGATCTCTAGTGGAGCAGCTGCACATTGTCCAAGGATTCTCCTCGTTATTCCAAATATGCCACGTCATCTTCATCCTCTTACTTTCTGTTGTCGTCTTCTTCATAGTCTTTTTCGCCAATAGAAACGTCCGGTTGTTGATCACGTGAATCCCTTAATGCGAACAAAGTCAGTTTGAGTGTTTCCATTACACTTTTGTGATATAAACCAATTTCGATACGACTGAAAAACCACCTCATCTTAGCGCAAAAGACTTTTATCAAAAACGTGGTTTTTTTTTTCAAAATTGTGTTTCCATTAAGCAAATTTTTATTCACAATTCTAAATATTTCAGGGTCAATGGAAACGCGACTACTACTAATGGTGAAAAAAATAAATAAAAGCAGCTAAAGTAATCTTAAAAGTGCTCTAGAAATGTGTATATGAATAAGAATTCGGTACATGGTACTGACCAACGTTGCACCTCTTCTGTCCTTTTTTTTTCTCTCAGCACTCTTCATTTTGAGACATTTAGTTTTTATTTCCCACGTGCTTTCTGACACTCGTGCAGTATCTGGATGAAAACTATGAAAAAGAACACCATACTATGCAAATCATCAGTTATCTCTCCTCTCCCTTTTTCCCTCAGCTCTCCTTTCACTCTGTCACCCATGTTATTTTTATCTCCAGAGTGCTGCCCAGCTGTAAATCAGACAATTAGAGCCAAGCTCTTAAGATTATTCCCAAACTCTGGACTGAGGCGTAAACAATGATCAGAGTGTCACGAATTTGAAACCTGCACTTTCTTCTGAGCACATTGGCTGCACAGTGACGATGTATAAGCAGTAGTTGGACAAGTGGAAGTGACTGACTTCACATACATCAGAGGAAGCCTAGTGCTAGTCTTCACCCTCCTGGCGTCAGGGACATTACAAATGATTGGGAAAGTCATAGCAAATGGATGGGTTGATTGGCTACTACATTGGAGAGAAAATTATATATTATTCATGAACTCCCATAAAAGGGGAAACCACTTTGTTTCAAGAAAAGACAAAATTATATAGTTTTAAAGTGCCGTGGCCCGACCCCCAGTCATATACCCTCTTTATGGTCATTGTAGAATAATTGAAACTGTCCTATGATGCCTGAAAAAGCATTATAGGATCTCAGTAATGACTGTGCTATACTATCTACCAACACTGATTGTATGAAAACAACAGAATATTAAAATATTAATTTCCAAGAAGAGAGAGAGAAAAAAAGATAAGACATGCCTTAAAGTGATATCTGGGTCTGACCTCAAGCTGACAAATATTTGTGAAACCATATCCGAACCTGACTTAAGCTGACTGGCCCTGTTGGGTTTGGACAAACATTTTCTGGTCCAGCACTACAGTCATACATGAGAATATTGTGTAAAATGTAATTAAAAAATGTAAACTGTCATAATGTTATATTAATTTCACATAAAATGACATTTCAAGCCTTTGCATATAGTGTGTTTGCAGGGTTAGCACTGTCTCATGAAACCTGTTAGCCATTGTGGCTAAGGGGCTTAAAACTTTCTTAGCCACATAAGGATTTGACTAGCCACAGATTTAACAGCTACCTGTGGCGAAGACAGTTAGCCACAGTAGCCACGCTTTAGCCACAGTTAGCCAATCTTAGCCACAGGCACTTACATGTACATGTACGTCATATCAGAAATCCATTGGTGTAATGTATTTCTGATCATATTTACAGATATTTATAGATATTTACTCTCTGTAGGGCAAATAAAAGTGATAAAAATTGAAAAAATAGAGCAACAATTGAATTCAAAATAAAAATTTCCAATGTGTACAGCGCTTTGTCGACTTGTTTATTTATTCCAGAGACAGTCTCTCACAAGCCTGGGAATAACTGTAAAAATACTATCAATGAACGCACAGAATTATGGGATACTATAATTTTTTACGTGCGAAACTTCTCAACCAATCAGCATTTAGAAACCCACCCATCTCATTAATTATTTCACGGCTCCACAGCTCGCGGAGTATTTCACGGTTATTTTCCTGACGATGTTGCTTCGGGCTATTTCGGGTGTTTATGGATCAGCAGATAAACTCAAGATGGCGGACAGCTCGCGGAGTATTGCCGGATTTTGTGATTTTTGTGGCGATTTGAATTCGCCATGCTTTAGAAAATTGCTTTTAGACAGCGTGGCGTACTGATGACATGTTGCCTTTGCTACACGCTGTCCGAGTTCGCCATTGGCGACGTGGCGAGCAGCCAGCGCGAACCCTGGTTTGTTTGGCTTATAACTCATGAAAATCAGAAGTCCAGAATCTCACGTTATTAGAATATTTGTCAGTTTGAGTAAATTTGAGTATTCAAACAGTGTTAAATACTGTGCATCTCTCAGAGCTTCAGCTGCCACATTCCAACACTCCTGAACCGGAGACGACATCAGACGTGTCTTACCTGGACTAAGGAGAACCAGAACTGTACTATTACTCATATCTACCAGGAGATTTTAGAGCATTTCATGCTTCCATCTGCTGACAAGCTTTATTAAAATGCTGATAACCTTTTCTAGCAGGACTTACAGTAACAACAGTCCCAAGACTACTACCTAATGGCTTACTGACTGTATTACTGTGCTTGATTGGCCAGACAACTCATTAGATACAAGTTGTGCTGATCACATACATACTGTTGATTATATTTTGGTGTATAGCTGTAGTTCTTTGTGATGTGAATTTAGGTTGTGCCACTGCCCAGGTGACACGCTTTACTGAAACTCGAGTTTAAACTCTAGAGCCTTTGGGTCGGGTGAGTAAATGATGCTGAAAGCTGCACGTCCCACGTTCTTGTTTAAGGTTCTTGTCTAGTGTGGGTGTATAATGACTGAATATCGTGACAGTTGAGTGAGGACCATTCAACCCCCAGAAGTGAATGTGCTGTCACTTCAGACCTTTAGATTTCCCCTGCAGAAAGATTTAGTGTTCAGCTCTACTCCCACGGCTTCATTTTGCCTTTGTAAAGCAGTTTCTCAATTCCCGCCTGACTCAGTCTATTTCCTAGTAGTGCAGAGTCTCGTCAGTGAACTGGGGTAATATTAGGAAGTCCTTTAACAGAGAAACTAGATTACGTTTAAAACTTTTTTTCCTTTCTAAACGAAAGCGTAATATTAGCGCTACCCCTGGTAGTGGGTGATAATGTTGTTTGTGCTTGTGTATGCTAATAAAATGATTCTGCATTTATTAGAGTTTTCCTTTGGAGAGCACAAAATGCTTCTGTTTAGTACTTAAGTAAATGGTTATTCCACTGAAGCAATTGTTTAATCTGTTCAGTTGTAGCAGTGTTTGTTTGTTCTGCTCTCTTTGGTTGCTGAGGAGATGGGCACAGGTCTGCATCCTCTCCTGCCTGTTGGGAGCAGGACAGTCAAGCCAGGCCCTGTCTGAGGTCCAAGGTCAGACCCTGTCCTGCACTTTTAAGTCCCTCTGAAGATCACACTGTGAGAATTCTGTAGGACAGAGTCATTATGGAAAGCGGTGTTGTCAGGGAAAGAGGTTACATCCTGTAAATGTTGGCAGAAAGTGAAGACTGATGGTTTCCCTGCGTCGTGTTCATAGCTACCCCTGCTGGGACTAGTGCTGTTGGTCATTTATGATTTTATTTCAATATGACTTCTCAAAACTGGTCTGTTACAACCACAAGTTGATAACAACAGACTAAAATGCCAGCCTAATGGAAATAATCCTGACACCGGCATATTAAAGAAATTCTCCAATAACATTTATATAACTGAGTGAGGTTGTATTCTAGAAACAAAACACAGCCCATTTTCAAATATATATATATATATATATATATATATATATATATATATATATATATATA
>BRDA01008265.1:2978-19109 GCA_036984385.1 Crenuchus spilurus | reverse complement strand
CTCAATATCCTCTTATAAATATATATATATATATATATATATATATATATATATATATACAGCGCCCTCCATAATTATTGGCACCCCTGGTTAAGAAGTGTTCTTTGGCTTCTGATAAATAAAATAATAACAATATAGAACAACAATGCAAAGAGAAAAATCTAAGCTTTAATTTAAGAGCCTTTATTTGGTGGGAAAAAATCACACATTAAGAAATAAATCTTTTGACTGAAATCATGTGAGCCACAATTATTGGCACCCCTGGTTTTAGTACTTTGTACAACCTCCTTTTGCCAACAAGACAGCACTTAATATTCTCCTATAACTCTTCACAAGATGGGAGAATACAGAAAGAGGCATCTTCCACCATTCCTCTTTACACAACCTCTCTAAATCATCCAGAGTCCTGAGTCTTCTCCTATGCACTCTCCTCTTCAGCTCAGCCCACTGGTTTTCTATTGGGTTGAGGTCTGGGGACTGAGATGGCCATGAGAGGAGCTTGATTTTGTGCCTTGTGAACCATTTTTGAGTAGATTTGGCCACATGTTTAGGGTCATTATCTTGCTGAAAGACCCAGTGATGACCCATCTTCAGCTTTCAGGCAGAGGCCACCAGATTCTGATTCAAAATGTCCTGATATTTCACAGAGTTCATGATCCCATGTATCCTTACAAGGTTCCCAGGTCCTTTGGAGGAGAAACAGGCCCACAGCATCACCGATCCTCCCCCATACTTAACAGTGGGTATGAGGTGTTTTTCTGCGTACTCATCCTTGGTGTTATGTTTACAGTGTTTGTTTACCAAAAGCTCTATTTTGGTCTCATCTGACCAAAGCACACAGTCCCAGTTAAAATCCCAGTACTGCTTGGCAAAGTCCACCCATTTACACTTATGAGTACAACTCAGAAAAGGCTTTCTCCGTGCATGCCTCCCAAACAGCTTGTTGGCATGTAGATAGCACCTGATGGTTGTTTGGGAGACCTCATAACCCCAAGATGCTACCATTAGATTCAGTTCTCTTACAGTGAGCTTTGGAGAACTTTTTACTTCTCTTACCATCCTTCTCACTGTGCATGGTGGCAGGATACACTTGCGTCCTCTTCCAGGCTTGTTTGTCACAGTTCCACATGTTTTGAATGTTTTGATGATTGCTCTGACTGTAGATAAGGGCATCTGCAGGTGAGTGACTATTGTAGCCACTGCCTGATTTATGAAGGGCAACACACATCTGCCTTACTTGAATAGTGTTCTCTCTTGTCTTTCCCATGTTTGAGTGAGTAAAAGAAATAGGCTTTTGTGTGATGCCATGTTTATACCCCAGGGAAACAGGAGATTAATTACTAATTAAAGGTTCCTAGATACTTTGATCCACTTTATAAACTACAGTAGAAATGACAAAAATGGTTCAAATACATTTATTTCCAAGAAATTGTTAAGGGTGCCAATAATTGTGGAACAGGTCATTTTATGGGAAATAATTATTTCTTAATCAGGATTTTTTCTTTATTTTTTTTTTCACTTGAATTGAAGGTTGCTTTTTATTACATATTTTCAGTGAGATTATTCTTCTGCAATAAAAAAAAATATTTATTTTAAGGCTTTTAACACATTTTAACTAAGGGTGCCAGTAATTATGGAGGGCACTGTATATATATTTAATATATATTTAATATAGGTCAAATCTAAATATTTTAGAATTTTAACACTGGCAAGGCTGAAGTTTTTTGAGATTCTGAGGAATTTCTGAAAAGTCCCCCTCCCTCTTGTTGGCTATCAGTGAGCTATTGTTATGTTAAACCTCTGTTTATTCAGTTCTGAGCTCAAAAGTCTTGACTAGAAATGTTTAGAGTGTTTTTTTCACAATATATCAGCACATCTGAAAACAGGTTTTTGTAAAGTCTAAGGTTAGAGCAGATTTAATCAGAATATAGATTTGTCACTCTTACTGTTCTAACACTCTTGTTGCTGAGTTTGTGCTGAACAAAAGCCTGTGTAACAGTTTGGGATAAAATGATTTTAGATGTGTGTAATTTGTAAAAAAAAAAAAAAAAAGTTAAGGCATGTCAGACTACATCAGAGTGTCTGAAATACCTTCAGACTCCAGGGGGTTAAGTAGGCTCACCCTGTTTTACAGTTTCAATAATATTAAATACATAATTACCGAAACACCTGCACATTCATTGTTTTTTCAAAACCAAGGGATTTAAAATAAAGGTGAAATGATGAGCATGTGTGAGGTCGGAGTGTTGGATTATACCACTCTAGACCACCCATGGCATTAGGCATGGTGCCAGTAGGTTGATGTTTATCTGCTTTAGAGATTCTATTTCTATTGGCAGTACATCACTACAGAGAGTAGCTGTATTCAATCATTAGAAGGGGTGTCCATAAACATTTAGACATATGGAGTATGTATGTGGAAAATGTCTCCTATTGCTACAGTAGCTAGTGGTTTAAACTCTGTTGTTGACTTGACCGGTGTTGAAGTTCCTAGACTTAGACTGAGATGCTTAAACAACCTCTGGTTATTCATGAAAACCATCTGATCTATAATTGGGGTTTTGTGATTTACAGAGTGTAATTTTTCAAAGACATACAAAATAAAAATAGAGTATTTGAACAAAAGTGGAGTTGAGCTTACACATGGGTACAGTATTTTATCTTTTTTTATATAGTATCCCATTAGCTGCTGCTTCTGCAGCTGCTATTCTTCCTCAGGTTCACAATAACCATACAATAACATTGAGAGAACAAGAGAAAACAGAAATAGTAACATTAAATAACAGTTACAATATCAGTGATATAAAAAGTACAGTACAGTAAACTGTTTTAAGTGATTCTTTGTAACACATCTGAATACATTAAAGTAATTAAAGTAATATCTTGTAGCCATACTGTTGATACTTACATTAAGTAGATTCTAGCCCTATCCTTAATCTCAAACCTAATTCTAACCCTAACCTTAATCTCAAACCAAAACCCAAGCCATGTCATAACCTTAATCTCAAACCAAATCCTAAGCCTAACCCTCAGGCTGGATATGCTCCTAAGACTAACCTTAATCTCAACCCAAAACCCAAGCATGGTCATAATCTTAATCTCAAACCAAAGCCTAACCCTCAGCCTGGCCATAATCCTAACCTTAATCTCAAACCAAAATTTAAGCCTAACCCTCAGGCTGGGTATAATCCTAAGACTAACCTTAATATCAATCCTAAACCTTACCCTAACCTTAATCTCAACCCAAAACCCAAGCATTGTCATAATCTTAATCTCAAATCAAAGCCTAACCCTCAGCCTGCCCATAATCCTAACCTTAATCTCAACCCTAACCTTAACCTCAACCCAAAACCTAATTTTAATCTCAGTCAAAAAAGTAGTTGTTTGTAGTAAACAGCAGGTCTGTAACCGTGTTTTGAGGATGTTGAGGTGACCTGTATTAAACTGTTAAATGTTCAGGTTCTTCTCAGGTGAACATCTACAGATATACACTTGGACTCGATCATTAGGCCTTAACAGTTCTGTGTAAGAGCTCCGTGGCCCTTGCAAGAGTGTTGTTCTGTTCTTATCTTGGGAGATGTTGAGTCCTGAACATGACGAGATGTTCTCATCCTGCATATCTTGTGACTCATCCGAACTGACGCTTCCACGGACACGGAGCACGACTCTTTTATCTGTACTTAACAGGCGCTGACGCCATACGATGTTTACTATAAAGAGACTCTTTCTTTCAGTAAACAGAAGACTTAGATGAAACCTGTGACTCTCGTCTTTCTTGGTTGACTTTCTGTTCTCCAGGCACTTGTAAGGACCCTTCAACACAGACACCAGCTGGTAGCACTTTGATCAACAACATAAATAACCCAACACTCAACAAATGATCAGCAGAGTTTACTCTGAAATGTACTTTGTTGATCATCTACTAAATGTGTTCAGATGTTACTTCACTGATGTGTTGCTGATGCTACTGATGACAAAGCGCCACTCAAAATAATGTGAAACTAAATAATAATGTGGTTTGACCTCCCTCTCTCAGGAACCTGTTGCCCATCAGTCACGTGTGTATAGAAGATGGGGAGAAGCCCATGGTTCTGCTGCCCTACATGAACTGGGGCAACCTCAAGCTTTTCCTACGGCAGTGCAAGTTGGCGGAGGCCAACAACCCTCAGGTGAGCATGTAAACGGTCAAATTTAAAACTTTGCACACCTCCAGTTTCTTGGGAAGTGAAAATATGACTCCCTTCACTCAAACAGCTGTTTAAGAGCTTTTAAAGAAACTGGTTGTTGGAAAATAATGATGGACTCTTTGAGGGTGGTGCTCCATTACCATCAAAAGACGCCAACAGCGTTGACCCTCCAGCAGAACACCTGAAGAGTTCAAATTCTCTTTATTTAATTGCGTTCTTCAGAACAATGAGTTTACTGTGTGGAACCGTGATTGATATCAAGTAGCAGAGCGCTTGGAAAAAAGGAAGAGGTGCTTTATAGGAATATGGAGTGCACAATCAGTCTTTTGTGTTGGTTAACCCCAAGGGGTCTCTGATTCAGTTGGCATCAAAATCTCTGCAGGAACAGGATGCTGTTGATTCAATCAGTCAGCTCGCTAACAGCAAGCGTACAAACGTTACTCCAAGCTAACAATTTTTCCATCTCAAGCCTGTGCTTGTTAGCAGTTAAAAACAAAAAAATTATGCAATTCACTCCATCATCCCTGCCTTATGTTCCCTATGTAGGAATTTGTCTGAACAGGCATAAAATGTAAATCATAAAAGCCTCTAAATCAGCAGTGAAACATCAGATAAAAAAAGAAGTAGGAGCAGATGTTTCATTTCTCAACTTCTTGACAACTTGAACATCTGGTTTAGGATGCATCTACACCCACATTTGAAGTAAAACTTATTTGCTTTTATAACTACTTTGGTAAGTGCTGCTTGGCTCTCTGTGTTACAGTGCCATCTGTACCATTTCACCATCATCATGTTTGCAGAATATAAACAACAGGCCCGAGCTCGTTCCACTGCTGATTAGGTAGTCTGTGACATTTAAGGCCGTCATAGCTCGCAATTATAATGTTCTGATGTCTTTTTTTATGCTAACCCTTCTGTTTCACATTTGCCTTCAGCCATACATGCAGACCAGATCAAGGCACAGTCGGAGAATTTAAATAGTTTTCCATATCCGAGTTAAGACGGTGTGCGAGTGTGTGCATGTGTGTTTTTCTCCATCATTCAGGGTAGCTTACATAAACATGGAAGTGGATTGTTACGTAAATATGGTTAGTCCTTCTATAGGTTAGTGACAGTGCTGTAGATGGAGAGCAGACCAAAATATCACAATTGTGATAAATATCACAATAATTGAAAAGAAGTGTCTTAATTATTGAAATGTTCAATATAAAAATATTGAAATATTCTCACAAGTCATATAATACCACAAAATAAAACAGCGAGGCACTTGGAAGTTTCCCAGACTGAGACTTCTGTCCACATTTCTAAATCATAATCAACAGCTTATTTCAGGGGTGTCCAAACATTTCTTGTTGGGGGTCAGAAGGAGAGAAATATGTGCAGTCATGGACCACAGACTTGTAGCTCTCTAATAGCACTTTGTGGTCATGGTACATTTTTAAAATAGTCCAAAAACCAACAATCCACCAGCTCTTAACATTTACTTACAACTGCATTAAAAAAAATAAAACTGCAAACCTGGCAACCCTGAAGTTTCTGTGCTGAGCTGAGTTAGCCCTGGTAGCATTTTCTTGCATTTGGTTATCACATAAAAAAATGTTTTTGTTGCGCTGACAAGCTGCGCGCTAGTTGTTTCACCTTCTGTTCTTGTTCAGCACCAGTTTCTGGCCTGAAAGAATTTCATTTCATTATGTCTCTTAACATTATACTCCTTCATTACAGCAACTGTTTCCTGACAAATTAAACACAAACACTTCCCTCTGAACTCAGTGAACACATTAATTTTCCCAGCATGCCTGAAAACTTCTGCATTCTGTCTCTTTTTCATTTCTTTGAAGCCGTTGTGTCTACCCAAAAGCTCAGGAACAGTAATGTAGGTGTAACGTCCTTAATGTTTTGTGTTAGGAGGAAAGAGATGTGGGGTGTTTTAGATGATTTAGGGGATATTTTACACAGTGTAAACACAACATAAAATTAACCACTATCATAAACGATTGTCAATACTGTGTTTTTGAGAATCAGTTCAATATCACATAACATAATATTGCAATACTCAAATGTATTTTTTCTTATACTTCTAGTATATACAACAGGTCAGCCACAACATTACCAATCATTAAATGCATAGCACGAGTCTTGCAGCAGTGCTGCATGTGAAGGTCTGGGATATATTAGACAGTAAGCGCACACTCGATTCTTGTGGACATGGTGTTTAAATATGCGGACCTGAGTCACTTTGACATTGGCCAGACGACTCAGTCAGAGCACCTCCAAAGCTTGTGTGATTCTCCTGGTCACCAGTGCTTTGTACCTGCAGAAATGGGGCTCCAAATTCCCCAGAACTCCATCTGATCAAGCATTTGTGAGATGCATTGGCCCAGCAAACCTGATGCACAGTGGCTGCACCTCACAGCTTACAGAACTTCAAATGATCTTTTTGCCAGAACTTCAGAAGTTTTGTTGAGTCCATGCCTCAGTGGGTCGAAGCTGTTTTAGTGGCATGAGGTGGACCAAGATAATGAGTTTTAAACTGTATTTATTAAGCTGATCACTTATCCTTGCCAAATTAAGGGTTAAAAGTCATTTTAATTTTCTAAAATGATTACCACATTTGAAACATCATCACCTTGCTTGTCAATCATTGCCAATATTTGATTACACCACCCTTTCCTAATGCAGAGGTGTGAAAGATGTTTATGGGTATTATAGATGCCAAGTAGAAGGAAAATATGTTAAAAGATGTGCCCCAGTCTGGGGCAGACTCTGTCTGGTAGGCAAATTGACAGAAATTGCAAGATAGTTGAAGCCCAGCTTCAGACTGGCATTCACCTTGATGTTATGTCAGATAGGGTTGTTCCCCTGTTCTTGTTGAAATTACAGACTAAACTAAAGCTGGTCTTCTGACTCATTACTGCACCCATAGATGTCTTGATATTTCTTTATTGTTCTAATTGTTCCTTGTATTGTTTCTATTGTTCTAATTTGTTGTTCTTTTTCCTCCTGTACTCATGCTTCCCTATATGAAGGCTATTTCTCAGCAGGACCTTGTACACATGGCAATTCAGATTGCATGTGGTATGAGCTATCTGGCACGGAGAGAGGTCATCCATAAAGACCTGGCTGCCAGGAATTGTGTGTAAGTGCAACATTTGACCTTAGCTGCCTCCTCCCAGGACACTCTTTTTCATCTGACCTCTACAGCAGTTATGTAGCCAGTCATTCATAATTGTACACCGCCGTAGAACCATAGGTGTTATCAGCTATTAGCAGCCTGAAGCTTTTTCAGACGTCCTGCATCCTAAGGACCTCCGTCCAGAACAACTATGTGAACAATTACATAGATCTGCTCTTCAGGACAGCTTTGAGCACACTGACTGGGACATGTTCAGGGAGGCTGCTACACACGGCAACTTCACCAACTTGGAGGAGTGCGCGACATCAGTGACTTGCTACATCATCAAGTTTTTTTTGAAAACGAGAATCGATTCTGAATCATTCAGTGTGAGAAACGCGATTCGAGTTCGAAGCGATTTTTTTCCTGCACCCCTATTGAAGACGTAACTGTCACCAAGACCATCAATACCCATCCTAACCAGAAGCTGTAGATGACTGCAGAGGTGTGTACAGTGTTGAGAGCCCAAGCTCCACCTTCTGATCAGATGACAAGACTGCCCTGAGTCCAGCAAGAGCCAAACTGTCCCGGGCCATCAGAGAAGCAAAGCACACGCAAGGCCAGAGCCTCAACAGTCATTTCCAGAACATTGGTGGCATGTGGCAGGGCATCCATACCATCACCAACTACAGTTCTTCTCTACCTGTCTGTGGCAGTGATGCCTCCCTTCCAGATGCGCTGAATAACAACTATGCTTGGTTCGAGGCACAGAATGACGTGGCGACAAGGAAAACCATACATATAACCACCAACACCCATCTTGCATTCACTCACCTGGACAAGGACACGTTAGGATGCTGTTCATTGACTTCCGCTCAGCATTCAACACAATCATCCCTCATCACCTGATTGGAAAGCTGAGCTCGTTGGGACTGAACACCTCTCTCAGAAACTGGATCCTGGACTTCAGTACAAACACATCCGGATCAGTACCAGCACCACCGCACTGCAGCCACTCAGGTCTGCATGCTCAGTCCACTGCTGTTCACTCAACTGACTCATGATTGTGCAGCAACACACACCTCCAATCACATCATCGAGTTCACAGATGAGACTTACCAATGTGAACAATGAGTCAGCTTACAGAGAGGAGGTGAATCAACTAACGAACTGGTGCAGAGTCAATAACCTGTCTCTGAATGTTGACAAAACTAAGGAGATGGTTGTTGACTTTGGTAGATCACAGTGAGACAACTTTCCTCTGGCCATTGGTGGCTCCTCCGTGGAGATTATTAGGAGCACCAAATTCCTTGGTGTTCAGCTTGGGGAGAACCTCACCTGATCCCTCAACACCAGCTCCACAAGCAAGAAAGCCCAACACAGTCTTTCCTTCTGAGAAGACTAAGCAAAGATCACCTGCCAGCTCCCATCCTCACCACCTTTTACAGAGGAACCATAGAGAGCATCCTGAGCAGCTGCATCACTGTCTGGTTTGGGAATTGCACTGCATCTGACCGCAAGACTCTCCAGCATATAGTGAGGATGTCTGAAAAGATCATTGGGATCTCTCTCCCAACTCTCACAGACATTTATAACAAGCACTGCATCCAGAAAGCTCTCAGCATTGTGGAGGACCCATCACATGTTCTGTTTACCTGCTGCCTTCTGGTAGACGATACTGCAGCATTCAGACCTTCACTGCCAGACTGTCCCAACAGTTTCATCCCTCAGACTCCTTAACACACACAGTCTGACTCTGAGGGGCTAAATATCACTGCACATTTGTACAGCACTGTATACTGTCCACTATCATTGCAAAGTTTGCACATTGTACAGTTACACAAACACTGTAGCTGGGTATCTTGCTTAAAGTTCCCACTAGCAAGTCACTCAGTACCGTGTACTAACCATCATTACATTTGTCCAGTCCTGTAATGTGTCTTAGTCTAGTCAGAGGGCCTGTACTATAGTAAAGGTCCTGTACCATTGCATGTTTATTGTATGCTGTCATTGCACTTGTGTTATTATAATAATAATAATAATAATAATAATAATAATAATATTGCCTGACAGAATGTACTTTTTGTGCACTCCTTACAGCATTGATGACAGCATGCAGGTAAAGATCACAGATAACGCTCTGGCTCGAGACCTTTTCCCCATGGACTATCACTGCCTGGGGGATAATGAGAACAGGCCAGTGCGCTGGATGGCCCTGGAGAGCCTGCTCAACAATGACTTCTCCAGTGCCAGCGATGTGGTGAGAGCTTAAATCCGCTATTTGTATATAATTAGGTATTAGTCGACTCGTGTTATGTTCTTAACTGCACCAGGGCACCACAACATGGACAAAATGTCATATTCTAGCTGTGCAGACTAAATATTGCAGTTTTATTGTTTCCTAATGATATTTAGGACAAAAGAAACAAGATTCAAGCCCTGCTGCCTGTTCTTTTTCAGGACATCTAAAGAAAATGCTTTGGTGTGTCTGATACTGGACAGATTCTCATGAAAAAAGTGATTGGTTAGACCAATTTGCATATATATTGCAGCCATACTGCATACTGTTTCCTTCATACAGCATGTTTGTCTCATTTCAGAACCCATTGTAGAACCTCTCCTTATTTGAGTGAGTGTTTCTAAAGCTCCTGAGGACCAGAACTCTCTCAATAAGGGGAATTCCTTCTTGATTTAGCTTTCAGACACAGCGGTTCATCCCTGTTTACGCTGCTGCAGATTTACACAACTGTTAACGTCAAAGTGACTTCTGCACAGTGCCTAAAAGCCCCACTGTGAGTGAATGTAATCAGGAGACAAAAGCTCACTGGCAGGTTGAGACGTGGCCCAGCTCCGCTGATTTACTGCACAGACACTGGCTCTGAACTCACATAATCCTTTTTTGAGTTGAGATGACAGAGAGATTAATAGATTATTTTAGCTCAGTGTTTATAGACTCCCTTTCTGTGTATATGTGTGTTCTGAAAGTTTGCAGTAGCTGCTTTGGCATTGTGCTATATCATAACTCATGACGCATTCTTGTTCTGCTCAGAGAGGGAAGTTGGAGGACAGTTTAAGACGGAGGTTTAGGATTATTATTATTATTATTATTATTATTATAATAATAGTAATAATAGTAATAATAATATAAAAATGCTGTCAAGTCAATTCTGTCTCTTAGTCTTATAGATCATATTTCTCCAGAACATCCTGTCTTCTGTTTGAGTCTTCAGGCTTCTTATCAGCTCCTTCATGTTTCCTCTAACAGTATCTAGTTACTGGTTGCCCAAGCATGACTGTGTTTAAGTGAACTGGTTTATATTTAGATATACGAGCATTTGTGGCCTGGTGTTTAGGGATCTGGTCTTGTGACCAGAAGGTTGCTGGTTCAATCCCCGGGCAGGTCATGACTGAAGTGCCCTTGAGTAAGGCACCTAATGCAACTGTGAGTCGCTCTGGATAAAGGCCAATTTCTACTTCTGCGTCGAGTCAACTCATTGCCTACGGCGTAGCCTGTGTATTCTGTAGCATGCATTTATTCTTCTGTGACATGCTGCAATTACCCCGAAAAAACACTAGCTGGCGATAGGGTTTTTGTGCCACTGGTTGAGTTCCTTGGTGTGCTGTGTTGACATCCTCAGAGTACTATGAAAACTCATAGAGATGTTCATATTTTCGTACTTCCTCAGCGAGTCTCCTCAACTCAATCCGTTGTTGTATAAGATTCGGTTTCTTAGCTTATGACTATTTTTAAACTGGCGGCAAAGGCGGAATTGCAGAAGCGGGTTTACGATGTGGCGGACCAATCACAGCTGCTGCGGTCTTTGTCGCCGTGACGCATAGTTACATTTCTGGAGAGGTGCGTTTCACGGTACACGTGGCTACGATGTAGTTACGATGCAGAAGTATAAGGGTGCTTTCACAGCTACATTGTTTGGTCTGGACTTTTCAGCTTGGTCCAAACCAAAATGTGAAAAGGGCCACAAACCACGGTCCAGACCAAAGGAGCAAAATTTGATCTGACCAAAAGAGGTGGTTTCGGTCTGGACCTACTGAACCATAGTCTGATTTGTGTGCAGTGTGAAAACACTTTTCTAGAACGTTCAGACTTTCGGACCAAATACAGGAAGTTGACGGAGATATTCAACAACATTCAACGACAATAACAGAAGTAAAATAAGTGGATCAGTGGCAGAAATGAGCCGTGGTAGCACATGGAGTGAGGAGGAGATGACATGTTTAATATAATTTTGATCTGATGAACATGTGAAAAGTCAACTTAAAAACACAAAAATATTGAAACGTTCAGCTTATTTTCTGAGAGGATGAGAGAAAAAAGAGATGACAGTGCAACCTAAACTAAAGAAACAGCGGCAGTGGGATATAAATGTATATAAACGCATCAAATGCACGTTCTACTACAAACCAATCAGTGTCGAGTGTAGGAAGACGCACACCTCGTAAGTGATGACAGGATGTGGGTGTGTCATAATAAAAGTCTTTGGTGTGCTTGCAGAAATGCAGTGTGAAAACAAACCTAACCGGACCAAATATATACAAAGTAACATACACACCAAACCTGGACTTTCAGGTGTGAAAGCATCCTAAATTGGCCTTAAGAGTGTCTGCTAAATGCCTCAAAGGTAAATATATAAAATTCATATGAAAATAACAAAATTGGGACATTTCTATTGGTTCATTTGTCATGCCATTGTTTTTTCTTTCTAGTTCATATTTTCAAATGTTTTTATATAATCACGATCTGATCACATAATACTGTCATTTATAATATTAATATATACTGTCATAATATATAATAATACTATAATATTATATAATAATAATAATACTGTCACTTGAAAACATCAGCTACCCATTACATAGTGTGGACTTTTAATTTCTTAATACAGGACTGCTTGGTGGTCATCACAGTCATCTCTCAGCATTAGGGTTTTGAGTTCAAGTCCCCATCTGGGTGGAGTTTCCATGTTTCCCTGTGTGTGTTTCAGTTTATTCCAGAGTGTAGAGTTTCCTCCGACTGTCCAAAAACATGGAGGTCGGGGGAATTGGGTACTCTAGTGTAGTCTGTAGTGTAAGGGTGCAGTGCTTACTTTAGCATTAGCTAACCTAGCTGTTTTCCTAACATTAGATGTAAAAATGCTCACAGTTTCACATTAATACCTGTATTATGATACATATCCTTTCGCCATGTTCTTGCCAATACACAACCTTATAAAAGTGTGTGGAACGATGTGTGTTATGGCTGTAACAGACACTCTGTTCCTGTGCGTCTTACGGTCAGTGCCATGCCAAGGGAAATGGAATCTAGACAGTCAGGAAGCAGCAGCCACCGCCCGGCTTTCTGGTCAACCACACGCACCAGTGTCACCCGCCTGACCTCTTCAGTCTCCGAGGTGTCCGAGAATAATAGTAAAACATTTTGGAGTGTCTCCATTCATTAGGATACAATAGAGCCCGTGAGGAAAGCTTTGGTCTGCTGTGATGCATTAGGAACCGGTGATCTATGACTAAACATAGTATGACGACTTCCAGTCGGTGGGGATGGTTCAAGCATCTGGGTTTGTTGTAAAGCCTGTTAATGCAAGAAGCCAACACTGTCTGGGCGGGTTGTCTACTGGCACTCATTTAGATAAAGACAGCGTTGCTTCCCAGTACATCCTCCTGGTTTGCCCACATCCTTCATCCTTCCAGGTAAAGAATACTCACATCAGTTGGTGCACATTTCTTGTTTCTACACTCATATAAGTATTTATACTGTTACAGTCCATCTGTTTGTATATGTTGTCAGTCTGCTTTCACCCTGTTCTTCAATCGTTAGTATCATCACAGAGCAGCTATTTATTGGGTGGTGGATCGTTCTCAACAGTGCAGTGACTCTGATATGGTGATGGTGTATCACCATGGTGTAAATGAGGTTTGCTGACAATACAGTCCAAACATAAGTGTTAAATTGGTGGTAATGAGTAGGGGTGAAGTTGACTAAAAACACAGAATTGGGTGATAATTTTATGCTACATGCTTTTATCAGTTTATTAATATTTAATAATATTTAATAATGTATTTTATTAATGATTAATATTATTGTTTATTCATTTTTATTGTTCATATTATTCAACACTTTAATAGTTATTAGTACATCATTAATAATAACTCATATTTATTAATAAAATATAAATCATCATTTGTAATGTATTAAAATAAAAAATATATATTAATGTTAATTTTATTCATGTTGAAGCACCATTTCAAAATGTGTTCATTACATATATAAAATGTCTTCTCTGTAGCACTTCAGGGATTTCATTAAAATGCACTATACTTGTTCATACACAGCGTAGAGGTAAAAAAAATAAACGGTATATACAGTTAGTGCTGGGCGATAAAACGATATCGATTTTATTTCACGATAAGTTTTTCCTCGATGATGATGATAAGCCGGGACAATAGAATTCGATAAGCAACAACGTCTGTTTCCATTTCACGTCTAAGCAGATTGACGGTGTTTAAGCAAAAATGCTTAAATGCACTGTTGTGTTTAAGACACGCTGTGATTGGGCGAGAGCGTAGTGGGGCGGGGCGAGTTAGTGAAGCCGCTATGTGCTCGTCTGTTTGTGGGAGAAGGAGAGGGGGCTCCCTGTGGGTGTGTCAGCCCGAGTGCTAGCATTAGCCTGTTAGCTTGGCTCTCTAGCCTGTTGTTATTGTGGAGTGGCTGCGGCCGACAGCGATCACTGTAAGCTTCAACAATAAAGCGACAACAGTAAACGTCTTTCTTGTCCATCCTTTCAACACGTCCAGCTGGACGCTACAATATTATGTTCTGGCAGTAAACATTTTAATATTTTAAATAGTAACATTTCATGTATTTAGTCTGATGTTTTTAGAAAGATGTTGTTTAAAACTATGACAGTGTTAGAAAATTTAATATCGTGATAATTATCGAGATTGATCAATATAGAAAAATTTATCGTGATAAAATTTTTGGCCGTATCGCCCAGCTCTATGTACAGTGTTATCTTCATTTAAGATGTCAAAAAGTATTTGCGGCTCCCAGTGTATTCTTTTCCTTGGAAACCAGGTCGAAATGGCTTTTTGACTGTTAAAGGTTGCCAACCCCTGATCTAGTCCTTCACTAGCGCTCACGGGATGCTGTTGGCTGGTCACTATTTTTACACCAGCAGACACTGAGCTCTGTTGTGTCTGATCCACTCATACCCACACTAATACACCACCACCACATCAGTTTCACTGTAGTGCTGAGAGTGATATCTGTTCTGCACAAAAGTGCAGCTGGTCAGTGGAGCTAAAATGGACAATGAGTGTAGATACAAGTATGTGTACCTAATGAAGTGGCCAGTGACTGTATATAGAAAGGCATAAATGTCACACACTTTCTGCTGATTACTGCTTGTAAACTTTGTTTCATATCCGCCCAACAACATTAGTTACTCCCTAAACTGTGCTTAGTTATTGTTTTCTCTGAGTTAAACGTTTCTGATGCACTTTAATGAGCTGTTTAACAGCAGGGCTCTGAGGGGCGGTGATGGCCTTCCTGAATTCTGTGTTGATGCAGGTTGTGTTGCTGTTGTTGTAGTGAAGAATGTCCAGTTTTGAACTTTGAACCCTCACAGCACCCCTGTGGACAGGGCTAAAATAGAATCTGAAAATCGGTTCATTTTGTGTCTGAGCTTTGTTGAATAAATCCAGATTTCCTTGAATTGTGTCTCTAGAATGCTTTGTTCTCAGAGTGCAGACTGTCATTACTGGCGCGTGATGGCCTGAAGGGGACCGCGCTACTTGAGCTGGAGTCGATTTGATAGAGAGGAACCGCGGGAATGAAATGTTTCCAAAACATTGACGTTTATATTGACGTTTATAAATCTGACTTGTTGGTCTCATCACTTTGGGTAAAGGAGGAGGGTATCTCATCTTCATGGCCTTCATGGTTTCTTCTCTCTTTTCAGTGGGCATTTGGTGTGACTCTGTGGGAGCTGATGACACTGGGACAGACCCCTTACGTCGATATAGACCCCTTTGAGATGGCAGCCTATCTGAAGGATGGCTACAGAATAGCACAGCCCATCAACTGCCCAGACGAACTGTAAGCATCTGCCTTACCTATTGTTTACCTGCATCATTTCTTAAATATGTATTTTGTAGATCACTGGGCACTATATGTACAACTCAATAGTTTGCGGTCACATAATTTATATATCACACACTTATTTCATGAAGAAAATATCTTTTTATAGCGTTTTGGACTCTATAATAAAATCTACAAATATTGCCGCTCCAGACACTCAGTCTGGAAGGGTGAGGTAGGACAGTGTCAGCACGTTTTAGCTCAGTTTTTGGTGTCTTTCAAGTTGTTGACAGTGTTTACAGATTTTAGTAAAGCTGATTTCTGTCCACCAAAATATTAGCACATATTTTGGGCATCATGGAATGTTGGAATATCATGGATACACTAGCATATGAGGTAGTAACCCATAACCTCAAGCACTATTAGTCCCTAGGAGATATTAGTCCATAAACAACCTCAATAAACACTATTAATCAGTAGAATATGAGATATTAGTCCATAAACAACCTCAATAAACACTATTAATCACTAGAATAGGAGATATTACTCCATAAACAACCTCAATAAACACTATTAATCACTAGAATAGGAGATATTAGTCCATAAACAACCTCAATATACACTATAAATCACTAAAATAGGAGATATTACTCCATAAACAACCTCAATAAACACTATTAATCACTAGAATAGGAGATATTACTCCATAAACAACCTCAATAAACACTATTAAT
>BRDA01008261.1:0-25941 GCA_036984385.1 Crenuchus spilurus | reverse complement strand
TCAATGTCATATATTCTCCATCAATCTTTTCTCCGCCCCGGGTGTAGTGTGCGTAGTCTCCTCCGAACTCGAACAGAAGTGGGAGGATCTCAGTCCCTGTAATGTTTCACTACCCCCCAACCCAATTAACCGATGATGATGTAACCCTGTATTTAAACCGTTTTATGATATTTATTGTAATAAAATTTCTTATTATTAACAAAACTCCCCCATCACTTTGTAATGTCCCTGACTCTAGGAGGGTGAAGACAAGCTCAAGCCTCCTCTGATGCGTGTGATGTGGGCCCCGCCTCTTTTCTAACTACCTCTTATATACTGTAACTCGGAGGAAAGCGCAGCATCCCCAGCTCCAATGGACCAATCAGTAGACGCTAGGGGTGTAAAAAATAACCGATTTGAATCAGAAGACCAATTTCGACTTACATGATGTGAGTGCATCGGTACATGGACCCCTGAATCGGTCTATTTGTAAAGTGAACCGGCCGATTCAAAAGCTGTCAATTGGTTTGGTGTGATATGCTGCAGCTGCTCTCTCTCTCCCTCCCTCCCCTGCCCTTACGCACAGCGATTATTCCAGATTCTCTGAATCTTTTGATGATGTTATGCATGGTTGATGATGATAACTTAAAAGTCTTTACTATTTTACACTGGGTAACACCATTCTGGTATTGCTGCACTATCTTTCTGTGCAACAATGGTGGAATTAGTGATCCTCTTACCATCTTGGCTTCAGACAGACACTGACACTCTGAGAAGATCTTTTTATACCCAATCATGTTGTCAATTGACCTAATTAGTCTTAATTGGTCTTTCAGCTGTTCGTTATATGCTCAATTTCCTTTTTCCAGCCACTTATTGCTACTTGTCCCAACTTTTTTGGGATATGTTGACATTGGGAAATTTTGAATCAACATATTTCTCCTTTAAAATGTTACATTTACTCAGATTAAACTTTTGATCTGTCATCTATGTTCTATTACGAATAAAATATTGACATTTGCCATCTCCACATCATTGCATTCAGTTTTTATTCACAATTTGTTTAGTGTCCCAACTTTTTTGGAATCCGGTTTGTATTTTAATGTAATAAATATATATATTGTGAAATTTTTTATTTTGTGAATTTTGTGAAACATTTACCTTCCTCCTCACTGGAAGTCTTAGGCCGCCCATGGGGAAGATAAGTCAGCTGCACTTTCCTATTGATACCAGAGAAATGCCCATACCTGACAACAAAGGTGAAAGTCCAAGCACAGGGTGAACAGAACAACAATAAAACACAAATCATAGAAGAGCACTCATATTTAACTGACTTAAAGCCTCAGTAGTAAGACATAATATACCGTTCTCACTACAGCTGTCATGTTTTTCTCTTTCAGACGGTACTTAAAAGCATTTCGTGCAGATGTTCTTGGCACTCCTGAGGGAGATTTTGTGTGACATTTAAAGTGGCCCAGTTCTAACATCACTCACATTTCCAGAACAGTCTTGAGCTGCTCCAGTTTTGACTTCTTCTCTTCAATCTCGCAGTCATTGTGCTGACCCAGATCTGCCAACAGCTGCCTGGTAATGTCCAGCACTTCCTAAAAGGTATGACAGAAAGCAGGAGCATGCTAAGGCTGGCACACTACAGTAGAACTTAATCACTTTAAAAAAGCAGAAATTTGTCCCACTGCCATTTGGCTGCAGGGGCTAGGACTGTAACTGGCTTCATTCCCAGGTGAAAAGCAAATTAAAACCAAATACAACGCTGAATGCTTTAATCATACAAATGCTGCTCATTACCTGCAGTTGTTTGGGTTTCTTCAGCTTCAGCTTGCCAGTCTTGTAGCCACCATATTTTTCAAACAGCTCAAAAAACCTGAGAAGTGACACAATTTAATCCTTTAATCTCTACATAAAAGCTGTTTAATCTTCTCTCCTCCTAATATAAGATGCCTCAGTGTGATGCTACATTTTGATATGTGTGCCATAAACCATCATGATTGTGAATATAGTATTCAGCATTTACTGGTACTGTAAATTAAGCTAATTATTAATAAGCCCTTACTAATCCAAACACCATTCTTATGTACTTAATAATAAAGGCAGCATAGAGGAACACGGTAGCACACAGGAAGTTCTAGATGCTGATCCATTTTTACTAAGACCAGCGTGGATATGCAAACACCATTCTTATACCTATCCTTCTGTATACTATATATTATTATAATATATACATACAAAGACCAGGAGATTTTAAAGAGTTCCATCCTACTTCTGTATATACAGTATATAAATCACAGTAATATTTAACACTGCATTTTCCAGGTTTGCAGAAAAAAACCCTTCTTGTGAGCCATTAGAGAGGTAATGTGATGTAAATGAGAGTCTGTAGGGTTAGCGTGAAGGGTCTAGGGAGCATGTCGTAGGGCGAGTTTTGTTTTGGTATTCGGCCTCGGCCGCTCGCTCAGCTCATGTGTGTGTGTGTGAATACGTGCATGCAAGCCTGTAGCATGATTCCTGCTCTATTATTTTATATAAATAATTTTTTCCCTTTGTGGAAAGAGGACTTAAAACTGAGGGAGAGTCTCTGTGAGACAATGTGTGACGACGCGCTTATTTGCATGACAAGCGCAGCAGAGCAGCAGACAAAGGCTGTTAATGGCTCCAGCATTCCAGCGCGGGTGAGAGAGACGACGAAAAATTTTGTCAGTTTGGGAATGCTAATGTTAAGTAATGACAAATATAATTTAACCCCCTGCAGTCTGAGGGTATTTCAGACACTCTGATGTAGTCTGACATGCCTTGCCTTTTTACAAATTACACACATCTAAAATTATTTTTGCCCCAAAGTGTTACACAGGCTTTAGTTCAGCACAAACTCAGCAACAACAGTGTTAGAACAGTAAGAGTGTCATAAATCTATACTCTGATTAAATCTACTCTAAACTTAGACTTTCCAAAATCCTGTTTTCAGATGTGCTGATATATTGTGAAAACACACTCTAAACATTTCTAGACAAGACCTTTGAGCTCAGAACTGAATAAACAGAGGTGTTGGCTACACACTGATCATTACAGTTTTTAGACATTGTATGTGCTTTTATTTATAAAGCTTAACTAATGTGAGGCGACACCGTTTTCCTCAGCCACTAACCCTACATTGAATATTCATGAGATAGGTGTGAACACTCAGGTGAGAGGTCTTTGTAAATGTGAATGTGCTTTGTTTGATGGGGGTTTTCACACATTCCACAGCCGCTAATCCACCAATGGAATTTCCAGAATTACCATGTCATTATCATATGAATGACAGATCTTGTGAGTGTTCGCAGACCTGTGACTCGCCTGTCTCTGTTTATTTAAGCTTCTCTCACAAATATCTAAAAATATATTTTGATTTAATTCACATTTATTAAAATAGACTCTTTAAGGTTTCTGGGGTACAATTTGTTTTGTTTGTAGGATAAAATCTCACAGAGTTATATAAGTGTATATATCATTATTATTAATATCCCACAGACGGGAGAGCCAACTTCACAGGGTTAAAATGGAATATATTACTGAATGAGGCCCAAATTGACTGGGTTAATTCCTATGTAGTGATGGGTCTATGGGCAGTGCTATGGAAAAGTCCTTTATTGAGCCACATGAACTCACATGGGATTCCTGACTTCCATCTTCATCTTCTGCTTTGGAGTACGGTCTCCATGACGGATCACTGCAATCACACAGCGCAGTTCCATCCTGTGGAAGACAACAATCATTCAGTCATCATTGCAAACCAGCTCCATCTGTACATTCTAGAAAAATATACAACATGCAGATGGAAATGGTTTAGTTAATTAAGATAGCCATTATAGATCAGGAAAGCATGTGCACTCACATGGTGCCGGATGTGGTGGGAACGATGGGTATGTCCTCTGCCTCAGTGGGGATGGACCAGGGAATTTGAAACTGTGGAGCCAGCTCCCTCATCACAATGTTCCTACATGCACATAAAAACACAGCAGAACTCACCATCACAAGAACTATTATTTCAGTGCAACATCCAACAAATAAACTGGAAGGTTTGTGAACAGCCATCTTCAAGCCTGGAAGAACTATAAGACTTTATTCAAAAACATCTAAATGGGATGTTTTAAGCCAGGGATGTCCAATCCTGATCCTGAAGTTCTGCCACACTGCAGAGTTTAGCTCCAACCTTAATCTAACACACCTGATACAGGTACTGACGGCTTTCAGGGTCAATTAAATATCAGATGAATATAGACTGACAGCTCAGATTTCAAGTTATAAGTTATATTTACACTGCAGTTGCATATAAACACTGCTTGCCATAGTAACGCCTGATAAGGTATGAATAAAACTCAAACTTAATGATGATAAGTGGCTAATAAAATGATCACACTACACTTTAAAACAGCATTTCAATTCATATCAACAAGGGCATGAACACAACGTGGCTTTAGTGTACACTGACCCGGTCTGCAGAGTACTAACAAGCCATAAAAGCTTCAGTTATCTGTGTTTAGGCTATAAATGTGCTCCACTGACTATTCTATTGCAGTGTTCTCATGTCATGAACTTCCACATCCCTGAATGATGAAATGAACACATGAAATCCAATCTCACCAGTCAAACTGAGTCACATATTCATACCAGTTCAGCCTGCAGAGTATCTGTCCTATATTCTAGAAAGTCATCCATATCCTGTGTTTACCTTCATTTCTAGTGTGACCGTCATCATCAGAATAAACTACACTGAAGCAGTTATTTTTGACTGCCAGTGTAGTATTGAGAATGTAATGCCAAACATGTAATATCAGCTGTCTCACCCAAGAATCTTGGCACAGTCATCATAATATTTCATAGAATTCTTCACGAAGCTGAAGCCATTGACGTCACACACATACGAGTGTCCGTTTGCCCGGAGGAGGTCAAACCCACAGACTGTTTGCTGTAATAGAGTATTATGATGAGCAGATCATAACCAAAGTCCTATAACAACAGCAATTCTGACGCTCGAAAAGCAGGCAAAGCTACTAACTTTGAAGGCCAGACACACTTTGCGAGCCACAAGTTTCTCCATGGCCGTCAGCATAACAGGATAACGGATCTCTTTTCCTTCACTGTCTCGTTCAACCTTGCCATCCAGTGCAGGAGATTTTCTTGCCTCAGCGTGGGCATAATCAGGCCCTACTGTGTACACCTGAGAAAAACAAACACACACACCTGTAAAAACACCACTGCTGGAACGGTGCTTATCAAATTTCCCACAGAAAGCTTACTGTGCAAAGCACCATGCTCTAAAGAGCTCCTGAAGTGCTGCTGTGCAGCTTGTTTGAATCTGTAAAACAAATATATGTTTGGCAGAAAGCTGGTCAACTGAAACTCAAGGCCACACAAAACATACTTTCACAAGAAAGTTGCTTCAGACCGTTCAACCAGCTACAACTCATTTGATAGATATTGTTACCCTCAGACTCCAGAGAGTTTATTTCAGACACTCTGGTGTAGTCTGACATGCCTTCACTTTTTTACAAATTACACCCATCTAAAATATTTTTCCCCAAAGTGTTACACAGGCTTTAGTTCAGCACAAACTCAGCAAAAACAGAGTCAGAACAGTAAGAGTGTCACTGCTGATACATGCTGATATATTGTAAAAAAAAACCACTCTAAACATTTCTAGACAAGACTTTTGAGCTCAGAACTGAATAAACAGAGGTGTTGGCTACACACTGCTCAATGCAGTTTTTAGACATTGTATGTGGTTTTATTTCTAAAGCTTAACTAATGTGAGGCGACACTCTGTTTTCACTCAGCCACTAACCCTACATTGAATATTCATGAGATAGGTGTGAACACTCAGGTGAGATGTCTTTGTTTGGTTCACATTCCACAAATTCCACGGCCGGAAATCCAACCAATGCTATATTTGAAATTACCATGTCATTATATGAATAACAGATCACGTCATTTGGAAGGGAAATAAAGCACAGCTGTCTGACTCGCTCTCAATAACATGTCTCTGCTTATTTAGCTACATATATTTGAAAAGTAGACCATTTAACCTCCTAGGACCTGGCATGTCCACATATGTGAACATCACATTTTGGGTTGTTTAGACCACAAAACTAAATTGCCTGGTGTCCTCTTATGAGGCCTTTATAGTGCCACCTCAGAAATCATCATGTAAAAAGATAATTCCTTGTTTTTACACTAATCAGGTGCCAATCAGCCCACATAGCAAAGAGAAATAAAGAATGTATGCCATGCCATGTTCGGGTCTTAGGAAGTTAAGGTTATGTTTAATTTTGCTTCTAGGATAAAATCTCGGCGAGTTACATAAGTGTTTTTTTGCAGAATTTTATATATTTTTTACATATTTACATATCTTTCCACTCACCTCAGATGTACTCAACCAGGACATATTTGGATTCCAAATATTGCTGAAGTTGCTAGACTAATATTGCTACCAAAAACTAAAACTGAACAGTCACCTAAATACGTCATTAAAGACAAATAAAAAACTGCCACAGCTTATTTCAGCTACTCTTGGTTAAACTGTACCTTTACATCTGTGCCGTCTGTAGGCATGAATTCTTCATATATGTAGGATCCTGTTTTTCTCACACTGCTCTCTGGGGAATACACACTGCTCCGGCTTCCAATCTGCAGGAGAAACACAAAGATTGAGAATGTTTGCAAAGAGTACAGATATAAAAGAACCATCCAGACATTCATGCTTCATACTTGTAACTCCATGTATTGATAGTTTCAGGTAGTTTCATAGTCACTGTGTAAGTTATTATTATGTTATATAGTAAAATATATAGTTATTATTGTAAGATAAATTCCATTACGTGCCAGTCACATTAGCAAAATGTTTAATGATAAATAAATAAAGATTTTACAGTCATTACCATTAAAGTGACATTTCAGACTTTTAAAATCATTATTTATTTATTTAATTATTATGTATAACATTTTTTACTAGTATATAAAATACTGAAACAATATATTTATATAATATACATTATATATAATACATTATATATAGTACACTTTACTGTCGAGAGGACTAATATGGTTAGGAGTTTAAGGGGTTAATGACTACACTTTGGTAAACATGTATTGAAGTGTTCAGTATTACAGCTCATCACTAATCCCATGTTGCTGTGTCATCCTTCACTTACATCATAGCAAAACCCTTTTCCCCAACACGTCTAATTCTTTACTTCATACAGCATAACAGGTGCTGTTGGAGAAATACGTGTCTACTGGCCAAGCACTCGTGGTTGATCCAAATGTCAGTATGTACTTGTGGGTTTTATGGCATCCAACAAAGCAAAAAGTCTGCTCTATTTCTGGACGAGTGATGAGCTTCTCTGGTCTGCCAGTAATGACAAGGACCTATCAGGTCACTGAGAAGAAGATCAACACACGGAATTTGGTAACAAAAAACAGTATCTGAGTGGTGTAGTTATGACGTAATATAGAGCGATATATGAGTTGGTTAAATTCCTCTATCAAGAATTTAGAACCAGCAGGTTCTTCAGCACAGGGCAGTACAGAACACTATCTGATCTGGAGTTTGCTTGGATTACTAGGGCTGTTAAAAATATACAGGGGTTAGATAATGAAAGTGAAACAGCTGTCATGTTAGTGTGGGAGGTTTCATGGCTAAATTGGACCAGTCTGGTGGCCAATCTTCATTAATGTCACATTGCACCAGTAAGAGCAGAGTGTGAAGGTTCAGTTAGCAGGTAAGAGCACAGTTATATAGTATATTACAATGCACACGACATTATGGTGACATACCAGAGTTCAAAAGAGGACAAATTGTTGGTGCATGTCTTGCTGGCACATCTGTGACCAAGACAGCAAGTCTTTGTGTCTAAATATTATTGAGCCACTTTGGGGTGTTTTGGAGGAGCGAGTCAGGAAACGTTTTCCTCCACCAGCATCACGTAGTGACCTGACCACTATCCTGCAAGAAGAATGGCTTAAAATCCCTCTGACCACTGTGCAGGACTTGTATATGTCATTCCCAAGACGAATTGACCCTGTATTGGCTGCAAAAGGAGGCCCTACACCCACTAATCAATTATTGTGGTCTAAAACCAGCTGTTTCACTTTCATTGTCTAACCCCTGTATATTCTGCTCAGATATGCACTACAACTCAAACGTTTGGCGTCATCCATTAAACTGTACAACACAACCTTGCTTCAGAAGCAAATCAGAACCCCAGTTAAGAAACAACTGGCACAGTATGAAAAAAATAAATAAAAAAACAGTGTTACCATTTGGTAATGTTGCCATTCTTTCTCACAACACTTAAAAGATATTTTAGCATTGAGGATACCAAGTGACAAAGAGTTTCAATTATTATTTTTGTCCCATTCTGCCTGCAAACACGTCTTAAGAGGTCAGTACCCAAGCCCTCTTCTGCCACAGCCATGTCTTTGTAATATGTGCAGAATGTGGTTTTGCATTGTCTTGTTGAAAAACGTCCATGAAAAAGATGTACTGAAGGCCGCATATGTTGCTATAAAATCTCAATGTACTTTTCAGAGTGTGACCAACCCAATAACCATGACAGACAATAAACAAGATTAGACTTGTTGTTGATAACAGATGGTCCTTTTCATGTTTGGTCTAGACAAAAGCATCCATTTCTTCCAAAAGAGATATGAATACTTGTACCTCTGACCACAATATATGTTTCCACTGAGTGATGGAGACAGAGAGGTCGATGTCACTTCTGGACGTGGTTAACACAAAGCTTCTTTTTTGCACAGTAAAGTGCTCCATATTGTAGTGGTAATGTAATGTCAATGGGAACATCTTTTGTTGGCAGAACACAGATGTAACATTTTGGTTTAAAAATGGCAAAGACGAATTGGCAGAAGACGCACAAAAGTACTTTTATTTCTTGCATGGTTACACTGCAAATGTATTTTTTTTATCTTTATGTGTTCCTAAATTTAACAAAGATGTTTAAATCTACAATCTGGAATGGGGCTCTCTGAGGTGAGAAAAACAAACCTTTCTGAAGAGGCGTTGGCTGCCTCCACCGGCTGAGGTTGGATAATAAATGTAGACATTGTGATCTTCTGCAGAGACCGGCTTTTCTACAAAGGGTTTGGGAAAGATCTCACCGTTAACCTCCACATGGTCCTCCCCCTCCACCAAGTTACACTCTGAAAGACACGGAACAGTAAACACAATAAGCATCTAAGTGTCCTCGGTTGGAATATTTGTAATACAGAAAAGACGTGTGGGAGCTCAAACATCTAAGAACATTAATGAAATATTTATATTTAGTAACATTTTATAACTTCATACTTTATTTGTAAATGAGTATATTACATAAGTGTATGAACTGGGGTGAAAAAAGGATCTCTCAAAGATTTTCGTGAATTTCAAAATTTAGTATTTGGTAGGAATCTTCCTTCTCTTTATTGACAACATGCACCTACATTTTCAGTTGAAAATCTGCCTTTGCATAGTCCAGAACCTTTAATACTTCATTTTACTTGCCTTTACTTTTATTTATTTCTTTATTTATCTATTTGGAATGTAAAATACATTGGAGGCCATTATATTATTCGCCAATTCATGATGAAATGTAATTATAGTTATTGTCCTTGTATTAAAACACTAGCAGACAATGCTAGCCAATAATTTGGTGTCCTACTTTTAAGCTTCAAATTTCCTTCTAGTCTCCACAGCATCCTCTGCTAGCAACTTTTCTTCCTGTAATGGCCACGGACAGCCTTAATGTAGCTGTAATATAACTTTACATTAAAACAGTTTGTATCAGACACAATCAATTAACAATTAAAATCAGTTAAAACTCCATTATTGCACATTTTAGAGTGATTCAACTGTTAGTCGCTGCTTTTTTTAATTTAAATTTAAATGTTTAATTTAAGGAACTGGACCCCAGTGTACATTTCTTAAATATATACATTATTACCACACCAAACTAATTAAATACATTTTGCTTTATATTACTTTATTTTCTTCTTTCTGGTACAATAAGAAGAATCAAAAATATAATTCAATAAATGCTTAACAAATGATCAAATAAATTTGGACGCTGTCAGACTACCTGGCTAACGTGGAAAGCTCTATTCCACAGATAATGACTTTACTTGTATCATCTGAAAGCCAAAGATTCCAAAGACAAACCGGTTAAATCAGAAAACTCAACACTGCTGCTGGAGACGTACTCTTTTGACTGTTTCTCAACCCAAAATGTTTTCATGTCCAGCTGTTTTACAAAGCCCTTATTGCCTGGATATGTCTAAGAGCCGAGTTTGGTACCCCTGAGGTTAATGGATGCTTAATGGATGCCTCAAAGCACTGAATTCTCCTAGCTGTTCTACATTAGTGGCTATTTATACACACAAAGGTTTTAAAAAAAAGCAGAGTGAAAACAAAGAACAGGATGTTCTGCTGCCCTAGAGGGCTTTTATTCACTCTCCATTCATCCATGACAAGTGAATAAAAGAAAAAAACAATGAGTACTAATATGCTGTTATGCCTCACAGAGACTTTATTCAGGATTCTGCTTTAACGTACCATCAGGTTTGTCTGGGTCTCGGTTTAGCACAGCATAGCGCGGCAGGTCAATCCCCTCTTCCTGCAGGATGCGATATACCTCCCTCCTAAAAGATCATTACAACAGTGAAATTGGCTTGGTTACACTTAAAATGTGAAGTGGTGCTGAATGAGTAAAGGTTTCAGTCCTACCTGTCCTGTATGTAATACTGCATATTAAGATCATTGATGAGCAGCGGGTTACGGAGCTTCGCATAACTCACTGCCTTATCCAACGGAAAACCTGACAAAGAGGAGCGAACGGTCAGCGTGAGGAAATACGTTAATAAAAGATGTTTACTAAACCACACTGCTGCTGTCGTATCAATATCACGTCTTTATCTTTCAGTTTCTATTGTTTTTTTATTTTTTCCCATTTTATCCCCTTCCCGATGTAGTAGTAGTAGCCAATTAACCCATCCCATCTACTAGGGGGCTCTCCCCATCACTTTGCACTGTCCCTGACTCTACGAGGGTGAAGACAAGCACAAGCCTCCTCCGCTGCGTGTGATGCAGCCACCGCCTCTTTTTGAACTACTGCTGATACACCGTCACTGGGGAACCAACGCGCTCGGAGGAAAGCTCAGGGTTCCCAGCTCTGAATGGACCAATCAGTAAACGCCTGAGCCAGCGGACATTGCAATGTGTGAGTGATAGGGAGAGTGAGAGCACCATCTACCCAACTAGAGAGAATACGGCCAATTTTTGCTCTCTTGGGCCCCGGCTGATGGCAAACAGCATGACCGGGATTCAAACTCATGATCCTCTAGTCATAGTGTCAGCGTCTTAGCCTGCTGAGCCACTCTCTGTAAGATGCAACGCCACCAGCGGTTAACCATAGAGTTTCCACACTGTACATTTTTCAGTAATACAATACCCAGCCAGGAGTTATAAGTGTACAGGTTGGCATCTCACGGCTACCACATACACACAAGATGGCATCAAGAGACAGCACAATGGGAAGGCCAGAAATTGGTTCTAAAGATTGTTTAAACAGGCAGGGTGAACCCCTAGAACAAGCCACCTCTGGTTACAGGCAGAGCCTGACCTGCGTAAGCAAAGTCAATGACCTCACGCCAAGCGCAAGCAGTACAGAGCCCTTAAGTAAGCCAGTGACAGCTGTGGGTAATAACAGCTGATGACAAAACTGTAAAAACAAGGCTACACAGAAGGCGCAGTCACAACTGCATAATTATAATTATATAATCATAATTATAGCAATCATATACTTTTACATCCATTACTGTTTAATTAGTTTTTGTTCTGCTTGTGTTCATTTGCTATAAGTGACATCTAACGTGGCCAATACCAGAAACTTTAAGAAGGCACCTTTAGAGTGGAAGGATATGAGGCAGTCACAGAGGGGCCATTTCTCCACCGGCTCGTTCAGTATGACGTCCTCGGGGAAGATGACCACAGTGATGTACTCAAACTTGCAGAGCCGCTCCAGGATCTGAGTCATGGGTTTGGACTTGGACTTCTTCATCATACAGCAGATCCCCACCACAATCTGACGTTCAGGAGGCTGCAGAGAGGCACCAGTGAAAAGGGTGGAGCACACAAACATCACCACTACTACCTACTAACCAAAATGGTCATTACAAGGTTGTCACTCTCCTTATACTTTAAATGCCAGGGCAGGCCAGCTTAAGCCAGTGAGGTCATTAAAAAGCTCTTTAAACTTAATATCAGGATTAAAACATAAATACTACACTACAAGGAATTATTAGTTATGTTGTTTGTAAGTACAAAACACACTGCATTGGTTGCAATGTTATATTTTGCTACATTTACATATAGTACGCAATTTAGATTTAGATTTGCTAAGTGACACTTAACACAGATTTAAGAAGTATATTGAGTATAAATGTATGTAAGAAGTATGTTGGCATAAAAAGTTATTATATTTAATGTACTGCAATTACTGTATGTATGTTTGTCACAGTATGCCAACTGTAAGGGTGGGCGATATAGCAAAAATCACAATAAAATATCACAATACATTACATGAATACACTTTCATGATAAAAATATGTGATAAGTGCACTACCGGTCATAAGTTTTAGAACGTTTCTGGTTTGCGCCTAGTTTTTCAGGGGTTCATCCTACAGCAAGATAACGACCAAGAATAAGCTCTGCCTGAACTACCTCAGGAAACAACAACAAGATGGTCAGCTTGAAAACATGGAGTGGAGCACAGTCTGAACACGTTCTGCAGCAGATTTCTGAAGAAATGTCTGAAGAATGTTTGATGTCTATTGCAGAAATAATGTCACGAGTGTGTTCAGCTGTTATATCTGATAAAAGTGCCACTTTGTGTCCAATGTTTAGACACTTTTTGGTCTATAAACTGATTCCATGTCTTATGTAACTCCTGTGCTTTCATTTCAGAATGCAATGAAACACTAAACTCAATCATTTTCAATAGAAAACCAGGATGTTCTAAAACTTCTAACATGCCATCTACAACTATGAGAATAAGGACTTTTATTCAATGTTTCATATATAATGTGATGCACTAAGTAGCTGCCGAGTGTCCTTTAGGAACTGAAGATATCAATGACATTTAGAGATGGGTAATCCAGGTCCAAAAAGTAAAAATCCATACCAGGATTTTGCTCCAAATTCATGTGTGTATATGAATAAGCATATCTGCAGCAGAACCAACAAGGCAGTTGAAACAAAATCCTGGGGTGGATTTTTACTTTCTGGACCTGGATTAGTGTATTATGGTCATTTATCATAATGATAAAATCCTAATTATCCACCAGATCTTACCGAGTCTGCCTCCTGATCATCCTCATACAGCTCCATGTCTGTCCTTATACTGCCGTAGCTGTCCAGGCCCTCGCTCTCATCCTCCTCGCAGCCCACGAAGAATCTGGGAGCGCCGCGATGGCTCTCGCCGGGGCTGCTGGGCTCTGACATCACAGTCCACAGCACCAGCCCTCAGCGTCCCACCACGCCATCGCACGCCAACACTCAGCGTGGACCACCGCCAGGGTGGGAGGGCACCAGGCCCGGACACAGCTTTTCCCCAACCTGAACAGGTAGCTAGAAGGACAGCAGGAGGGATCAGCGAGGAGCAGGTGTGGAAGCAGGTGAAAAGGCTGAGGAAGGTGAGCTGTAGGCGTGGTCAGTTGTTGTTGTTGTTCTGGGACTGCATTCACAATGAATCATTCCAGAGCTCCAAACCACAAGAGCAGCAACATTTTATGAAGAGCAGCAACAGTTTCTAACCTGCAAACATACACAGTCATAAACCTAGTTTATCAAATACAGTAAATGTGCTAGATTTCAGTGCAGTTGTTAAATAAAACATGTTAAACCATACAGAACTGGGTATTTTTAAGGTCTCATGGTGGTTTCCGGAGCAAAGAAGCAAATATAAGAGCAGTCCACACAAACAGAGTCAAACAGAGCACACCAGGGAACACCAGTTGTTCTGTAGTCAAAGTTTCATCACTTGAGCACCCCCTTCTTAAAATATCTCACCCTGCAGGGTTACATGAATCCAAAATATGAAACTGCATCTGCATGAAATGTTTACTTATTTTATTTTATTGACTTTTATTTAACCAGGCAAATCATTAAGAACAACTCCTTATTTACAATGGCAGCCTGGCAAGCAACCACATGAGCTTGGTTTTTTTATGCTAATCTGTAACTGTAAGGTGGAGAAAAACTGTTGTATACTGAGAAAACTTTTTTGTAGCGTATTGGTTACGGTGTCTGGAGATGGGCCTATTGCGTAAATAACTGTATCATCAGCATAGAGGTGAACAAATGAGTCTTTGGTGATGGAAGCAATGTCATTCAAGTAAATAGAAAATAATGTAGGGCCGAGAATTGAACCCTGAGGAACACCCTTGGACACAGCCAGTGGCTCAGATAGCAACCTCTATTTACAACCTGCCCTTTAGGGACCACATGCTTAAATTTCTCATTTTCACTGAATTTTACTGCTAATAATCCATGACATCAGTATATCAGTGTCACGGTGAAATCAGTAAATGTCAATAAAGTAAAATAATTAAACAGTGTACTGTGCAGCCCAGGTGTAAATGGCCAGTTGGCGATGCAAAAACAGTGCACGTCTGGTCCGGTTCAGAGCCTGCACCTGGGGTGGTCCCTCTGGAATTGAGAGAATGCCAAGCAGTCATTGTAATTATCATGCTTACGTTCATATCACAGCTTCTGCTCTGACCTCAGCAGATTCAACAGACTGTAAAAGCAAAAACAGGCCCAAAAAAACGCCCCACGTTCTTAAACACAGGGTACCACCTAATCCGTGTTACTGCAACAACTTTCCTACTTAGCTTAGCATTAGTTCACATTTAATTACATGGCTCAGGTTAACCATGGGAAGCAAATGTTTTTAATAACAAGATGCTAAATATACTAAAGTTGAGAGACCAGCTCAGGGATAATTTAATGCAAAACATGCTACTGTGGAAAAGACAGACTCATTTTCTTAGATGCAGATGCTTGGGATTGATAGATATTATTAAATAAACTTCAAAATATTTGATACAGTATATATATGCATGTGTAAAAGGTGGAAATTTTTTAAATCCTGAAAAAAAAATAGCTTATTTGATGATACTTCATTTTAGGGCTTCTAATTTGTATTTGGGTGTGTAAAAAACATTTTAAAAATCATGCAGACAAAAATATGAATTTATATAATTTTTAAAAAATAATTTTTGCCAACTTTTCTCCCCTTCCCAATGAGGCCAATTAATCCATCCCATCCACTAGGGGGCTCTCTCCATCACTTTGCACTGTCTCTGACTCTAGGAGGGTGAAGACAAGCACAAGCCTCCTTGATTCAGCCACCGCCTCTTTTCTAATTACTGCTGATACACCGTCACTGGGGAGCCAACACGCTCGGAGGAAAGCGCAGGATTCCCAGCTTCGATTGGACCAATCAGTAGACGCCTGAGCCTGCAGACGTTACAATGTGAAAGTGATAGAGTGAGAGCGCCATCTACCCGCCCAGAGAGAGCACTGCCAATTTTTGCTCTCTTGGGCCCCGGCTGTTGATGGTAAACAGCATGACCGGGATTCAAACTTGGGTCATAGTGTCAGCGTCTTAGCCTGCTGAGCCACTCATGATTTATATCATTTCTTAGTATATTTGAAAAACATTTTGTACAAAATAATCAATAAAATCTCATCAAAGTGTAGATTTAGAGATAATTAGGTTCATAAACTGACTTAGGTTCTCCTCAACTCTCTGTCTAATAGCTACTGGGTGCTGAGAGTTCTGGTGCGGACCGGCTGCAGGTAGATGATGCACACTGGTGGTATTTGAGGTGACTCTCTAATGCCTGTTACGAATGTTTGAGTGTTTAAAAAAGCAGATTTTAATGTTTACTGTTACTTTTAGCATAATAAGCTTAAAAGTGCATTTAATAGTCTTTTGATTAAAATGATATTTAAGTTAAAAAATTCTAGATTTGTAATTGTTTTTATTTAATGCTTCATCAGCTCCACAGTTATGGCTTCACAATAAGCACTGAGCACAATTTCATTGTAAATGATCACATTATGCAATATTTTACGACACAAACATGCCCCATTATAATAAATCCACTTTACACAGACATGTTCTGAATCTTGGCACTCACATTTTATTTTGGGTAAAGCTGGATCCTTACTTAACAAGATTACCTGCACAGAGTATTACAACTCAGACTGGAAATCCTCCTTTATCCTACACCTGCTCTGTAGTCCACATACAAAAGAGGGAATTACTACTACAATGAAATAATGACTGAAGCACAAGTATAAACAGCTATAAAAAAAAAAACCTACGAGGTCCACAAGCTCCTCAAGTATTGAGTTTCATTTAGAACTGCAGCTGAACTTCTGAGCATCCGGTATCTGTCAGCATATGAAGAAGTCTGTTGGGCTCCATTCTGCATTGTGGGATCATTCTGGCTAAAAATAAAACTCTTAAAGTCAGAGGTACAGCAAATTAGTCTTTTTCCTTCAACAACGTCCAAGAACTTTACTGTTATCTTATCTTAAGATAACAATACAGCCAATCAGTATTACCAACAATACGCAACCTGCTCCACACACAGAAGGTGAACTGTGAATAAACGTCATAGACAACATCTGCACACCTGTGGATTTCACTCTTTGCTTGTCACACAAACCAGTGACACTGGAGGAAAACATGACCTCACACCACTCGCATCATGTTTCTGAAAGGGAATGTATGCTTTCCAGATCTTTCTGCAGCATTTTTCTAACCAATGTCGGATCTAATGGCTCAAAAAACTCACTGTCTACAGTGCAAAATCACTGCTTATGTGCAGTAAACAACAGTAAAAATATACGTAAATGTTTAAAAGTAACTCTACAACATCTTACTTATATTTATTCTGTTTTATTCTCTTATTAGTATTAGAACTCTTAGTATTACTACCTCCCACACAGCTGCTGCACTCTACACTTTAATACTATTCTATTATTATTATTTATCTTCTACCAATGTGTGTGTGTGTGGATGTTACAGCAGTGTGCATGTACTCATGTTTATGTTACTGCACTAGTGCAAGTTCTATAGTTTACTTCCGTATTATGTGTATGGAGAGTGGCTCAGCAAGGTAAGACGCTGAGGCCTTGTCCACACGTAGCCAGTGTTCTGTCGAGTTATGCTACCTTGTCGAACCGTGCTACCCTAGTGTGTATTTAACTGTAAAAATACTAAATAATCACCATGTTAGAGCACGTTCCCAGTAGAAGTGTATGTATTATATTTGGATAGCAAAATTACTGTATCATGATAAAAGTTATGTCAATGAGAGGTCATTACAAACTGTTTTTTAAAACTAATTATTGTATTTATTAGTATTCATTTCCATGTACACTTGTGTGCAATAACAGTGTGTCCAGGTTGTTTAATGCACAAAAAAAACAGATTTATTATTTAAAAAACACAAAACACGAGAAATAATTTAAAAAACACGAGAAATAATTAAAAAGTGTAGGTCGGCGCATGCGCAGTGCCTTTAGAAAGCACGTATCGATGGGTAGCATAACTCAAAAGAACACCAGATATTTGAATAAATGCATATATTTTTATGTGTTTGGGCCTTTCGTCCACATGCAAATGCAGTTTTACACCAAAAACGAATGATTATGAAAACTCCGGCCAAAGTGGAGATGTTGGAAAACTCAGTTTTTGCGTTTGCGTGTGTACGTGTGAAAACGGCGTTTTAGAGTCCAGAACATCACAATTTGCGACAAATGATGCTGTGATGTCATGTGTGACCACTGTAATAGACTGCCTTGCTGTGGAAGGATGAACGCCAGCAGAGAAGTTTTATTTTTTATGTTAATTCAAACACTCTTTGCGTGTTTGTTTTTACAAGTTCAGCTTCTCCAACACGTGGAGGAGCAAAGGAGAAGTTTTTTGTTACTTACTTTTCTGTTTTGAAGGATTCTGATTGGCTGATATGGGCGTTAGCTTTGTGTTACACTGCCATCTATGTGCTTGGCGTCTTTATGACAACACTCTACGGCGTATTTATGCAGATTCATGTGGATGAAAACTTTTCTCAAAACGAACTCGTGTGTATGATATTATTTTTGAAAACGATGTAGGGGAGATATTCGTTTTTAGAAATACCCAGCTACGTGTGGACTAGGCCTGACACTATGACCAGAGGATCGTGAGTTTGAGTCCCGGTCATGCTGTTTGTCATCTCAATTTGGCAGTGCTCTCTCTGGGCGGGTAGATGGCGCTCTCTCACTCTCTCCATCACTCACACATTGCAATGTCCGCTGGCTCAGGCATCTACTGATTGGTCCATTCAGAGCTGGGAGTCCTGCGCTTTCCTCCGAGCGCGTTGGCTCCCCAGTGACGGTGTATCAGTGGTAGCATTTTGCTTCTTCAGTTTAGAACTGGAGCTGTGAGGCTAATTTTGTGAACAAACACTACAACTCAATAGTCACCTAAATTACACCGCAATTTCAGGTCTATCACCAAAACGTCTCTCTACCCACCCAAAACTGCAACCAGATCTTAAAGAAGGTTTCACAGACTAGTTAATGAGCTGAAGAACACAGTATGATTGAGCCAGACATATTCATAACATTTCACTTCTAGAGATGCCATGACAGACAAGTGTTTTTATTTTTAAAGCTCAGTAAGTTATACTGCGTCCTAAACAACACCTGGAGACCTGGATGCAGAATGAACAGGTGTTTTTGTGATGGAAAAACTGGGCTTTTTAGGTGTCTATTGGGTTTCCCTTTCGGAATGAAATTGTGAACAACAATGAACTTCTCCACAACGTTCTCATTTTCTGAGATGTACTACACTCTTAAAAGAGATGGTTCTTCAGTAAATAAAATGGTTATATATAGAACAATGAACATTCAAAACACCCAAAGGGTTCTTTGCATGGTGAAAGGGTTCTTCAGGTTGATGAGAAATGTACTGTAGATGAACAGCCTTTTGAAAATGGTTCTATATAGCACCAAAAATGGTCCCTCTATTATTACAAGCCGGATGACAGCAGAGCACTTTTTGTTATATAGAACCACTTTAAAAAAGGTTCTGTATAGAACCTTCTATAACACATTCCTCATCAATCTGAAGAACCCTTTCACCATGAAAAGAACCTTAGATCCACACTCTTAAAAATATGGTTCTTCGCGGGTTCTTTAGTAAATCTATAGATTGATGAGGAATGTGAAGTAGATGGTCTTATACAGAACGTTTTTGAAAAGGGCTCTGCTATTGTTACAAGGTCAAGCTTGTAATAATAGAGGAACCCTTTTTGGTGCTACGGAGAACCATTTTCAAAAGGTTTCCATGTAGAACCTTCTACAGCACATTCCTCAACAATCTGAAGAACCCTTTCATCATGCAAATAACTCTTTATCCACACTCTTGAAAGAGATGGTTCTTCAAGGGTTCTTTAGTAAGCAATATGGTTATATATAGAACCATAAACACTCAAAGAACCCTTTCATATTTGCATGATGAAAGGGTTCTTCACATTGATGAGGAATGTGCTGTAGATGGTTCCACACAGCACCAAAAAGGGTTCCTCTATTATTACAAGCTTGACAGTCTACAGGTTCTGATTTGAACCATCTATAACACATTCCTCATCATTCTGAAGAACCCTTTCACCTTTCTTTGAGTGTTCCTAGTTGTAAATAGAACAATTTCTTTACTTAAAAAACTTGAATAACTTTAGCATTTATATCTTTTAAGAGTGAAGCGATGACTGTTTCTGGAACAATCTGTACATGATACAAATGTTCTGATCAATGAAAAGATATTTTAAATCATATTTTAAGAGACCCGATAAGAGCTTCCAGATAAAACAGAAACGATCAGAAGTGGCACAGACTGAGTTTATAGCACAGCTGTTAGTATGAGAGGTTTCTTGTGAGCAGTTTGGTGACGTTTTTGTTTATTCTGACAGTTAAACTGACCGAGTAGCTAAAGCTAACTGTCTGCTAGCTTTACTATAAACAGCTAACTTGTAGCACTGTGGTCAATGTCGTCCGAATTAAAAACGAGACACCGCTGTATATTAACGCTTTAATACCTCACAACAATAAATACAGCGTTATAAAATAATAATATACAATTTTACTCACAGTCTGGAGATGTTTTTCATTCCTGTCAGCTCTCTGACAGGCAGCGAGCGAAACCGAACTTGTTGCGGTCGCCAGAATAAACAAACCCGTCGACCAATAGGAAGAGAGCTTCGGAAAATAGGCGGGATTTTGGCTACATACGCGAGACGTCCTGGCCAATAGCGAGCAAGCTCACGCTCTGGTCGCATCTCTAATCGAGCGCTCGTTTCTTACATAGTGAAGGACTCTCTAGAGAAGAAAAGTGAGCGCACTAATCAGACTATAGTGTCCAAAGGTTTGTGGACAACCCTTCAGCTGCTTTACGTTGACACAGATGTACAAATGCACACACAGTTTGTCTAATTCCTGTAGGGAAGAACTGCCAATAGAACATGACTCAAAAGTCAGTATCTGAAAGCATTTGAATATTATATAAGACCAGTTCAAACATGTTTAATACATATATGACGTTCTACAGAAAAATATATACAGTATATACACTCAGTACTTGATTGATGCTCTTTTTGCATGAATTACTGCGTCAGTGCAGCGTGGCATGGAGGTGTCAGACTGTGGCACTGTTGAGGTGGTATGGAAGCCCAGGTAGCTTTGATAGCCTTTAGCTCGTCTGCATTGTTGGGTCTGGTGTCTCTCATCTTCCTCTTGACGATAGCTCATAGATGCTCTGTGGGGATTAGCTCAGGTGAGTTTACTGCCTAAACCAGGTGTTTAAGGGGGCATTTAAGCAAATAAAATGATGGATAGAAGACACAACGGCCAGTAGATCGGCCACACATGAGCCTAAGTTCAGTGTGTAGTAAACCTAAAGCCCAGCTGTATTATGGAGGATTTAGAAAAAACACTGGACCAGCAAGTGTCTACAGACTTGTGGACATACTGTGTACTTCTTTACTCAAGATAATCTAAGCAGCAAAGAAGTTGGACTATATTTCATCATCTTGAAAAACTGCAATGCACTCAAAGAAGTTTAAAAACTAGTTTACAGTGTAATGTTAAAAACTGGTGGCTTCTTCAAAGGCGTTTTTGTCAGAAGCTGGCTGCAGTACATGTTGTGATATACTAGATCAGCTGAGGCATGTGTTTATACCCTATATATAGCATGCACTGTGAGGCATCATTTGGGATGATTTCCCAATGCACTAGGATACCAGGAATACCCCAAAAATGTCAAAATGGAAGAAAAAACAATTACATTTGAGATGTTTCACAGGAATTTTTATATGCTTCCATGAAATGAATATCCTGTCGTTTGCTCTCTGCTGTTTTGTCTCAACTATCTAATCTCTATGAAAAGCTTCTGGTAATATGCAGCCGTTACACAGCAGATTTATACTGATGCCATGTTAACTACTGTACAGTGTGCCAAATCAAAAAGTAAAATATTGAGGAAAGTTTTGTAATTTAATTCAAATATGTAAACTGTTATATTTATATTCTTTACATGTAAAGTTACATCTTTTTATTTCTAGCATTTGCCTATTTTTCTTCTCCCAATGTATTAATAGCCAATTAACCCATCCCATCCACTAGGGGGCTCTCCCCATCACTTTGCACTGTCCCTGACTCTAGGAGGGTGAAGACCATAGACATTAATACATAGATGCGCCCGCTGATGTAACGTAACTGTGTCCGCCATATTGGAAGAGGCAAAGCTGCGCTGTGAATACAAGTGAATGGAATGAACTTCATAAATCGCCTTTCTACAAAGTTATTTAAGCTAGTGCATTCATTCACACATTCACATGTGCACTAGTATACACTGGGAAACTTTTAGGCACAAAAAAATAATTTAGTTTTTAAAATGTTAGAATGGCCAAATACGATCAAAAACAATTAGTCAGTCTTACCTGTGAAAGGTAATCCCATGTGATCCCGTTTTGACTGTAAAATGGTTCCAAAAACTCCACGCAACACCAGAGTGCAGCATCTCTCTCATGTTATTTTAGTCGCTTTTGCCCCCTCCAATATGGCGGCGATGTTGACATATGAGTCAGCGCTCAATGCCGCGTCTAGGTATTAATGTCTATGGTGAAGACAAGCACAAGCCTCCTCCGCTGTGTGTGATGCAGCCGCTGCCTCTTTCAAACTACCTCTGATACAGCGTCACTGGGGAGCCAACGCGCTCGGAGGAAAGCGCAGCATCCACAGCTCCAATGGACCAATCAGACGCCTGAGTCAGCGGATACTGTAGACTGAAAGTGATGGGGAGAAAGCGCCATCTACCCACCAAGAAGGAGCACTGCCAATTCTTGCTTTCCCCAGCTGTCAATTATATAAACATCATGAATAAAAACTTAATTCACAATATTCTAATTTTTGGAGATGCAGTAGATCTTCAGTCCTGCAGTTTGATGAAAAGCTTTTGAGGCAATCAGTAAACAATGAAAATATTGTTCAAAAATAAACATTCATTAAATTTCACATTCATAAGCATACACACAGGTAGTTTACAGCCCTGAAACAGTACTGTACTCATATTAAAGCAGCAGGTTTATTTACAGTTATGTTTCTATAACATTTCTAGCAACTCAAATCTGACATACAAGTCAATACATCAGAGTCACCACCAACGGTCAGCATCCACCTGGATGATCTGATGGCAGGTCCACACCACAACTCGCCACACATTAGCCATTAGAGAGGTGAGGAGAGACTGAAGCCAGTTCTAAGGATGGAGATGATTACGGGTGGCTAAATGATGCTGCTGTAGAGTTCCCATCACTGTGCTAAGGCATTGGGATCCACACAGAATGCAGGAATAGCACCCCCTGCTGTCTCACCAAAGCAGCACACACAGACACACAGGCTTTCTTTGATCTCCCATCCAAGTACTAACCAAACCCAGGCCTGCTTAGCAGGCTATATATCAATATGTAGTTATCAATGCCTTAAAACAGACGACATTAGTGAATCACAAATGCATATAATGTCTTATTTCTGTTCACTGCTGGAGCTCAGTGGACACTCGTACTCAGAAGAAATGGTTTTGCTTCTGAAAAATGTTGATTTCTTTCTCTGTGGCTGTCAAACCGACAGCTGTCGTGAGACGGTGAGTTTTTAAAAACGTTTTGATGAAGGTATCCATTATAAAAATCTGCTGCGGACAATTTTTTCTTCAGTTTAACTGTTTTGAATCCAACCCAGCCATCCTGGAGAACAGAGGGCACAGAACAACATTATTTGAATTAACAGCGTAACTCATGTGTATAAATGAAGTAATGAGAGCTTGTTTATAATAAATAACCCTTCTCCCATCTGGCAAATGGTACAGGAGCCTCTGCTTACGCACTAGAAGGTTCAGGAAGAGCTTCTTCCCAGAGGCTGTGACCCTATTGACTCTAGCTTTACTCTGCACAATGACAAAGTTTAATCTAATCCAATAAATCATACGTATAGATACTACAGCTTAACAGATACTACAGATCATACTACAGCTTAAATTCCTAGTCCACAGCATAGCCACTTCTCCCATAGAATGGACTTAGATGCCCATTAATAACTGTATAATACACACTGCTCAAAAAAATAAAGGGAACACTTAAACAACACAACGTAACTCCAAGTCAACCACACTTCTGTGAAACCAACCTGTCCAGTTAGGAAGCAACACTGACTGTGAATCAGTTTTACCTGCTGTTGTGCAAATGGAACAGACAACAGGTAGAAATGAGAGGCAATTAGCAAGACAACCCCTATTCAGGAGTGGTTCTGCAGGTGGTGACCACAGACCTTTTCTCTGTTCTCATCCTTTCTGGCTGATGTTTTGGTCACTTTTGCATTCTGTCAGTTCTCTCACCATAGAGGTAGCATGAGGTGATGTCTACAACCCACAGAAGTTGCTCAGGTAGTGCAGCTCATCCAGGATGGCACATCAATGTGAGCTGTGGCAAGAAGGTTTGCTGTGTCTGTCAGCACAGTGTCCAGGGCATGGAGCAGATATCAGGAGACAGGCCAGTACACCAGGAGACATGGAGGGGGCCGTAGGAGAGCAACAACCCAGCAGCAGGACTGCTACCTCCTCCTTTGTGCAAGGAGGAACAGGAGGAGCAGAGCCAGAGCCCTGCAAAATGACCTCCAGCAGACCACTAATATCCATGTTTCTGCTCACACTGTCATAAACAGACTCCATGAGGGTGGTATGAGATTTTGAGTATGATTCCAAATCCAGACCTCCAAGAGGTCATAATTTTGATTTACATTCATCATTTTTGTTATTTTGTTCTTAACACATTCCACTATGTAATAAATAAAGATTTTACACTGGAATATTTTATTCATTGAGATCTAGGATGTTATTTTAGTGTTCCCTTTATTTTTTTGGAGTAGTGTATATAAAGTTAATAACTGACACAAAAGAGAAAGTGGTGAAAGACAACAGCTTTCTATTTCAGTCCTGTTTAAAACATGCATCATTTTTTAGTAGAATTACATCCTTAAAACATACATCTGCCCTTACCTTGCAACAGACTAGCAGTGTGTTTGATTTCTTTTGATAATGGACAGATCCCGGAACTGCAGCGGACTGTGAGCCTGTTACCAAAAATAAAATTAAGGATTAAAGCGTTGTCATTTTCTCACTTTAAAGACAAAGTCAGCTACGTTGTTAAAGTTTATGATTAATAATAATATTTTTTAGCTAATACAGGCTGGGAGGGAAATCACATGGACATCAGAACCCAAACATGTATTGGATGTCAAATCTATTGTACTCTTACAATGACAAATTCTATTCTAGTGAAAGCTTCAGCATCTGCTGCCTCTTTTTAAAACAACCTTCAAGTCCAAACACCTGCAAAGAAATGCTCAAATGTTCAGCTAGCCGAGCGGAATCTAGGCACTCTACACTGAGATGCTCCCACCTTGCACTCGGTACCCTATTATCATGCCATTTTGGACATCAGTCAGATCCCGTCCTTTGGCCATAATGATCATTTTACTCTGCTACAACTGCCTTATTCTTACTTATTCATGCAGTAAACACCGTCATGTGACATCTGTGTATACAGAATGTTATCTTACCTATGAAAGGTTGACATTTACCAACAAAGTCCAGAAGTTTGATTGTTCTGCCCATCCAAATGGTCTGTAAAGGAATCTGTTAACACAGAATTTTAATTATTACTGTAGTCAACATGAAGCACAGTTTACAGGAACAACTGCCCGAAAGCATCCTTACCCGAGATCCTATAGCACGAAACAGTCGATCAATCTCTTCACACGTCTGCTCTTCCCAAACGAGCCAGCTCAAAGCAGAGCTGATTTTAGGAGCTAAGGATGAAATATGGTCATTCTTTTTTATTTTCTACACATCTGATCGTTTGTTGAGGGTAATTATTTAAGACAAAAGTTCTTACCAAACGTTCCACCCTCTTTGGCCTGCTCTCTTCTGTTTGCTATTCTTTCTGGAAGGTTCTTCAGTGTGTCAATTAACTGTGAAAAATAAAATTTTATATTAATAATGTATCCACGTCATTTAAAACATTTTTTTATTGTTATTGCATTATTGGCTGCGTGTGTTATAAGCATCCTGAACTATCGCAGATGTTCTTTTCAAACGTTCATAAAAATAATGCAACTTTTTTTAAATAAGTTAAAAAAAAAAAAAAATTTATATATATATATATATAAATTTTTTTTACTTATTTAAAAAAAGTATAAGATTATATATATATATATATATATATATATATATATATATATATATATAT
>BRDA01008260.1:33579-43635 GCA_036984385.1 Crenuchus spilurus | reverse complement strand
ATTGACATTTGCCATCTCCACATCATTGCATTCAGTTTTTATTCACAATTTGTTTAGTGTCCCAACTTTTTTGGAATCCGGTTTGTAGATTAAAAGAATCAAATTAAACAAGTGAGACAAGAATATTAGACTTGCTCATTTCTTTAATGAGGAAAATGATCCAATATTACATTTCTGTTAGTGGCAAAAGTATGTGAACCTTTAATTCATTTATCTGTTGTGACCCCTTGTGTAGTAACAGGCCCAAACTATGACACTACCACCATCATGTTTCACAGATGGGATGAGGTTTTTATGTTGCAGTGTAGTGTTTTCCTTTCTCCAAACATAACACTTCTCAATTAAACAAAAATGAATGTTCTCAAAGCATTGTCACAATAGCATTCTGGTTTGTCAACATGATCTTTATCAAACTGCAGAAGGGCAGCAATGTTCTTTTTGGACAGCAGCAGCTTTCTCCTTTTAAACCTGCCATGCACACCATTGTTGTTCAGTGTTCGCCTGATGGTGGATTCATAAAGTTACCTTGGTTTCCTTTGTAACCTTACAGACTATTACACACCTTGCTCTTGGCATGATCTTTGTTGGTCGACCGCTCCTGGGGAGAGTAATAATGGTATTGAATTTCCTCCATTTGTACACAAACTGTCTAAGTGTGGAATTCAAACTCTTTAGAGATGGTTTTATAACGTTTTCCACCCTGATGAGCATCAACGGCTCTTCCTCTGAGGTCCTCAGAAATCTCCTTTGTTTGTGCCATGATACACTTCCACAAATATGTTGTGAAGATCAGATTTTGCTAGATCCCTGTTCTTTAAATGAAACAGGACACACACTCACACCTGATTGTCAGAACACTGATTGACAACACCTCAAATTTCACCATCATCTGATCTGTTAATCCTAAAGGTTCACGTTATGTAGCCGACATGTAGTATCGGATCATTTTCCTCCATGAATAAATGAACAAATCTAATATTTTTGTTGTTATTTGTTTGATTTCGTTCTCTACTTCTAGAATTTGTGTAACAGTCTGATGAATGTTTATGTCAATTCTATTCAAGTTCACAAACTTACAAGCACCACTAAATATTTAGTAAATCTAAGAAATCATCTGAGGATGTATCACTATCACACAAGCCTGTGATGTTAAAGAAATCACGTTAAAATTGCACATTAATTCATGTAAAAGGTAAAAAATCTGTCGGCTATATTTGGTCACTTTTTAAGCATTTCTATCTTGAATTTTATAACCACATTTTAGATTTTAAGTGCATTGTACAGTGTTTAAGTCTTTGTTCTTCTTTCACCACACCGTTTAAGAATAAACAGACTAAAGAATACTTTAATATTTTTTACTTTTTAAGAATAAAATCTCATATCACATCATATGCTACTGAGACCCTGAATAATAAAACACTCTCAACTCTTATTTTTCTTTATATCACTTCAAATAGACTAGTTCACAATGTCCCACCCCTAACCACACGATACCATTTTAAAGCATGAACCTTAAAGGAAACTGAGAATATACAAAATACAGCCAAAATTATTATTAGTGGAAAAAATAGTCAAATTATGTTAAAAATAACAAATAATAATAATTAAAAAAACTTTTTATGTATTAATAAATAAGTTCTGACTGCTTAAACTGGATCTCATGCAAAAAAACAAGGTTATCTTAGGGCACTTAAAATCTTTAAAAAAAGAAAAGACAAGACAAGAAAAACAATCTCTCATTCTCTCTTTTTTCTCTTCCAAGTCCTTACTTCTGAAGTGAGCTGATGAACTGTGCGTGTTCCTTACCTTCCTGAACCTCTGTAAGGCTAAAGTGAAGAAGGTGTGTGATTGAAGAGTCACTGGTTCTTAAACTGGTACGTTTGTGTTTATAAGAACCTTGGTGCTTTCCACCAGTTTTAATGAAAACAATGACGCATACATCATCAACAGAGGGCATTGCACAGCAACAGTAAATACAGAGCGAAAAAAATGGCGGAGAGTATGAAGTAGCTGCGAGCAATTTGTACTGTTGTTACGACCCTGTATACATGGGTGTGGTAGTGGGGGGGAAAGTGGACCTGACTACCCAGGGCCCGAGTAGGGAGAGGGGCCCATAAAAATCCTGAATTAATTTTTTTTTTGGATGTTTTTATTTCAAATGAATTGGGCCCTCAAATTAATTATTTACTAATTCATATTTCAAATATATTGATAATATCAACTGAAGGAATGAACTTTAGTCACAGTCCTCTCAACATATTGGACATTCTGGGGGCCCCCTCTTGGAGGCCCAAAATGGTTTAGTCCGCCCAACAGCTACTAGACAGTGAGCCTAGATTGAATGACCTGGGTGCTACACAACATGCCCAAAAAGCAGAAATCAGGAGTTCAAAAGAAGAAAGAAAGGGAGGAAAAAGAAAGAAGGCAGAATGAGGGGAGACAGCTGTTGACGGCTTTCTTTCCCAAAGGTGAACCCAGTTTTCTTGTTATGCAAAGTCCAATTAAAGTTAAAGTAGTCCACTCCAGACAGCTGTTGCTGATTTTTGTAGGCTCACGTGAAGTCGTTAGTTTAGTTAGTTGAAAACCAGGCTGCTTGTGTCTGTAAGTATAAAGACAGTTATGAGCCGCTAACGTTAGTTATCAACTTTAACCAGTTTCAGAAACAAACAGGAGAGAGAGGGAGAGCGAATGAGCGAGCTAGCTAGCTAGCTAGCTGGCTAGCTGCTGACTGGTAGAATTGCTGCCTAAATGCGAGTTGTTTACTTAAATTTAAAGTAAGTTAGTCTTTTGGTTCAGTGTGTGTGCTAAAGCCTATTTACTAACACAGCAGAGCTAAAAGTGAAACTCTGTGCTGACACTTAATAAATGATCCACCAGCAATATTTCTGCCGCATATTAGTGATGGGAATTTCAGCTCTTTCTAGGGAGCCGGTTCTTTTGGCTCTTCTCATTAAGAAGAGCTGGCTCTTTCGGCTCCCAAGTGGCTCCTTAGATTTGATTGCTTAAATCAATTTATTTTATTTATTTTTTTATTCATATTTATTATTATTATTATTATTATTATTATTATTATTATTATAAATTGATTTTTTATTATGTTATTAAATTGTGTGTAAAATGAATTACGAGTGTAAAAACATACATTGTATCAAATATGTATTATTTATATGGCTTTATTTATACAAAAATAAAGGCCCATCTCAAAAAACAAAGGCCCATCTCAAGTAAACAAACAGGTCCAATCTCTAAATGTGTATATTATTTGTAAATTTGCAACTACACGATATGAAATTGTCACGTTGCAATATATACACTCTGCCTTTGAACTGTCTATCACGTTAAAATGCGTCCAAACTATGCTTCGTTTCCTGTCACTCAGTTTCCTCACCTGTCCAGCGTGTAGTCTGTGTAAAGTTCTCTCGCGAGACTCTCCCTCCTGTTCTGTGCTAACTGTGCGTCACTACATGTGTCTGTAACCACACCCCTCCCCGCTCCGCTCCGCTCAGTGTAGACACACAGACGCTGCCTAAATCTTGACCAATCACGTTCGCGACCGACCCATCACTACCGCATATATCAACATGTAAATAGCTACATCAACATAATCTGATCTGTTTGTAGCTTAAAACCTTATTTATGCTTTTTTATTGAAATAAATACCCTTTTTTTGCTCATGTGCCTCGTTTACTGGCATTTATAGGGGCCCACTGTCACTGAGAGTGTACAGGGCCCCGAATTTGCTGCTACGCCCCTGCCTGTATAATACCTCAGGTGTTGCGTTCCACATTTGTGTTATCTACAGTCGCGTCTCTTGAATAGAAACATTTTACTGAGGTAAGATGACTGTTATCTAACTGTTAACTTTGATTAAATTGTTGATGTGATTCATTATATTGCCTCGCTAGCACCAGCTAACAGTTACTGTGATGTTTTGTAGTGGTAAACTGAATAGCAACGAGAGCTCCCGTATGCAAATCATTCATTTTTTATTGGCTGCTCCCTGCATGGGCCAACATAAGAGTGCTCATTAGTGCTCATTATTGAAAGCGTGTTGCACATGCGCAGAGTGTTTTCTACTTCTCACTTGCTTAAACAGATGCTGAGGGGCCGGCCCCATGCTCACTAACTAAATGAAGACTGCTGAAAGTACTAACTTTACGCAACACATACAGGAATATTTTAAATCTATTGGAAATTACTAATAGATTAATTTTCATAAGTCAAGTACACAACAATGTTAGAAAAAATATTAAAATAAAATAAATGTACACTAAATTATTAATTATTTCACACACTGCTCCACAGAGACTAAGGTAGAGACATGTCTGGTTATCTGAGTGTCCAGTGGAGGAAGATTATCTCTGTCACTTCAGATAAGCAAATACTTGTGTATATGGATTGACTTTAATCCACATATTGTTTCTCAAAGCCTGACACAGGTTAGGAGAAATGCTCTGCTGGGACTTAAAAGGTATTTGTCTTCATAAGTGCTAGTGCTATAGTGCGACTGGTGCGTGTTTCAATTAAAATGGATAAATGTTTAAAAAAGACTTACTCTTTAGCACAGATGCTAAACAGATTATTTCCTTGCTGACAGGACTGTTTTATCATTGACAATTTAATTTTAACCATCTTTCAACGCTGCAACGCAGCAGAGGACAATGCAACATAACAATGGCAGAAAATAAAAGGAACTGTTAAAAATGATGCTCCACTGGGGCCATTGTGATTTGTAAAAAAAAGGAAAAACAAATCACTTCCCAATATGAGAAGTAATAATGGGTGTAAATCTCACGCAGGATGTATTTAACTAAATGTTCTAATCCCTTCACATTGTTGGTGGCACTCAACTCTCTGTGGGGAGTGTATCAACTTTCCTCCACACACACAATCCCCCTGCTCCCCTGTGCTCCTGCAGTGGGTGGGAGAACATGATATGATTACATTACATCCTTAATGGGTCTATTCCTTTCTAAAATTCAAACATTTATGCCACCTGCAGTGCCTGGAGGCAAACTCTCCTACACTGCTTTTTTCCATCCTTTATATTCCTTCTCACATCCGTGTTCTACCTCATTGTTGTCTCTTTTAAACACTCTCTCACACACATTCTCTGTTACCACTTTCAGAAACAAGTGAATAATCATGTGGTTTTAAACATTTTCATGATTAAATCTGCTCTAAAATTTAGACTTTCCAAAAACATATTTTCAGATGTGCTGATATATTGTGAAAAACACACTCTAAACATTTCTAGCCAAGACTTTTGAGCCCAGAACTGAATAAACAGAGGTGTTGGCTACACACTGCTCATTACAGTTTTTAGAAATTATATGTGTTTTTATTTTTAAAGAAATGTGAGGTAACACTCACTGTTTTAATTCAGCCACTAACTCTACATTGAATATTCATGAGATAGGTCAGGAGAGGTTAATTGTTCAGGTTCACCTGAGGTGAGAGCTCTTTGTTTGGGTAAAATTCCATACATTCCAAGGCTGGTAATTCAATCAATGCTGAGCGATGTTGCAGTTATGTATTTTTACAAAAACTATTGAGCAACTATTGTAACTATTGAGTTTTACTATTTTTTTCTTCTTGCAGCTCCAGTTCTAAATGAAAAGGCAAAACTTGGAATTTCTGATTATGGTAAGTGGAAAAATGTGTAAACTAAATTTTTGCCAAACCATTCTTTTAAGATTCAGCCATTTAAGTTTTGACATTTAACATATCTCTTAAGCATTAAACTTAAGTTAGCCACCAGATAATATAGGTTACATTTATGAAGTCTATTTGTTACTCTTAAACATAATGTTTCTTCATCCATCCATCATCCTACCCACTTAATCCTTACCAGGGTCACGGTTAGTCCTCTACCCCCTCACTGGGCGCATTACACTATCCCAACTAAGCCCAAAACAGGGCGCCAATCCACGTTTTTAAAATGCATTATTTATCTGGCTTTAGTGAGGTATGAATATTTCAAACAAATGAACCACAATTCAAACAAGATTCCTGAAAACACACACATACGTTGATAAGTTCTAAAAACAACAATTCACTACAATTTGGAATCATTTTTTAATGAAATGCAACACAAATGCAATAAAATTAAGATAAATAACTTGTCTAAACAATGCAAATATCTTAGTTATATTCCCCATAATTTCCAAAAGTACATTAACCCCCTCCCTTGCCCCCAAAAACATCCCAGTGGGTCTCATAGTCAGGATGTACAATGATTCCACTTTTTTCTGAGGCTTGAGTAACTTTCTGGCATGCTGCTGATGCCAGTGTCAACATTATTCAGCATTGAATCCAGTGTTTATGAAAATAATATCTTTTTCTTTTTTATAGACCCAAAAAGTGACTTACATGGATTTTTCACATCTGATATTTTTAAAGCTTTTGCTTCTGCAGTGTAACAGCGACAACGTCGTTTAAAAAGTTAGTCATTTTAAAGAACTGAAACGCATTTCTGTCCTTTTCCACAAATCTACACTGAACAGTCTTTACAGGCTTGCATATCAAACAAACAAAAAAACATGTATGACAAAGACAATGGAGATAAGAAGAAGAAAAAAAAAAACAATTTTTGGCAAAGCAGGAATAAAAAGTGACGAGAGGCAACATTGAGATTTGATCCGTTTTAAAACGCCCTCTCACGCAGGTTCTGATTGTCCTTCATGATCACGTGACACAGGCCTCCAGAAGCCTTCAAGTGCCAGAAGTGCCTGTTAATGTGCTGCATCACCCAACCTCATCACAGCACTGCTGTTACCAATAATATACCCTTGCAGCAACATTACTAAAACATTGCTAAAACATAACTCTGTTTCAGCCATATTAAAGCAAATGAAATGGTAACTGCACCATAATGAGTATGAACATTGTCAATTATCTGAAATACATCAGCCAATAAAATTGCAGGGCTCCCATGCCTCATAATCTATTTACACAAACTTCATTTGTTTATTGCAATCTGTAACTTAACCCTAAGAGGTGCTTTGGTTTGTGTTTGAGAGGCCAGATTTCTTACATCTCTTAGAACTTTTTACCATATACGGTATGGACCTGCCAATACAGTGACCTATTGGCATTCTTGTATGTCTTGACCACTGTAAGAGCTTTTCTCACTTTTGTTTTAATAATCCACACAGAGGACAATGCAAGACAAGTGAATTCTGAGACGAGGCTAAAAGAAAAAGCAAAAACAGAACAGTGGAAAAAGACAATAAGCAAGTGGATACAGATAGCCTATTCTCCATTAGTTACCAAAAAGCCCCACCATGAGGAGTACAAACCCCTCACGACCCATTTCCCAGAGAACAGGTCATGTACAGTGCAGGGATGGCGTCTCTTCAATCACGCATCCTCTCAAAGCAAACAACAAAAACCCCAGTCAAAGTTTTCTCATTAAAAAAATAACACAATCAAGAACAATAAAGAGGAGTCCTCTCTTCATTTATATTATATTTACAGTTTATACCTTTTTATATTTATATATGTATATATTTATATATATTTATATATTTACACACCTCAAATAAAACAATTGTACAACTATACACCTGAATAAGATACAGTAAGCAAGAGGTACTGAAGTGTATGGCTTGATTGAAAAAAAAGGTTTAAAGAAAATAATATTAATAAATTCGGACATTTTAACTTAAGTTCAGGTATCTGGGCATAAAAAAAATCCCTGTATGCCCAGAAGGCGTCATTGGATTGGGCTGTACACATTAGACAGTGGCAATCTCGACTTGAAGTGCCATGAAGGGCTTTGAGTCTCCAGGGCGACACCCAGTTCCATGTCTCTGTGGCTGAATTCTGTACACACTCGCGCACTCACACACCAACATACGATACACAACCATACACACACACACACACACACCATGCCACAGTTTTGGTCCAGTTGAGATACAAAAGTCCTTGTGAAATAAAGTTGATTATGATGACCAGTGTAAGATGAACACAGCCCTGTTCAGGACCTCTAGAAGAGTATATCTGTGTTTCACATCTGTCTCAAGACGTTCAATATAAATATCTCATTTAGAATACCTCCAGTGCCTCATTTTCACTGAGAACTAAAATATCATTCCTTGGCTGTTGAGTCCGTGGGGTGTTATCCTCACTACTCTACAAGTTCTGACTACAGAAGCCAAGGTGAGTGAGATGCGGCCACAAAGACAAGTGACAGCAGCTCTAGCTCCCATTCCATAGAGTGCTAGTTTAGTGTCCAATTACGGGCCTTGATCTAAAACCATTCTTAGCACAGTAAAAATCGATTGTCAGCCCTTTCAGGTTCCTCCTTCAAGGAGGCAAGATTTCTCAGTAGTACATCCATATGACAGAATGCTAGCAGATGATTGATACTCCTTCAGCTGTGACCAGCTGGCCACTAGTGGGGTCATATGTTCCAGCCAGGTAGTACAGGTCCTGGCTGTTGTTGCTGGTCTTCCTCGTGTGGCTGAGACGCTCATATTCAGCACGGCTAACCACCTGGCACTTGTGGGAGATGGTCTGGACGTCATTTTCATCTTCATGACAAGATTGGTACAAGGCATGCTGAGAAAGCAAAACAAGGATGGTTAAACACTCATCTGTAGTTATACTAGTAAATCAAGATAATATGGCTAGAAATTCACACAAAAGAGAAAATGCCATTTTGCGTACCTTGCCATCCCGGTGCCTTTTGCCTAGTTTAGTCTCTTCAGGGTGGTAGAACCACTTCACCTTTACAACCATATTGCTAGCCCAGGATTCCCACAGGCTCTCAATGCGGCCAATATAGGGGAGGTGAGGTCGGCCAGAAGAAAGAAACACTGCACAGTCACCCACTCTGATTGTGTCTTTTCCTCGGACAATGGCCTTGTAGAAGAGTTTCCGTGCCTTTCCTTTTAAGCCTCGTCTCTGGTGACAAAGACAGACAACAGAACTTTACAGATTAACTCATTTTAATAGTACTAGTATAAAACATTGAATCTCCAATATAATAGAAATTAAAAATATTTACTTTGTAATCTATGTTAACCCTTTAACATACTGCTCAACCATTTGATTGAACAAATTTAAGTCACTTTGTCTTATTTGAAGGAGTTGAACTTACAATGTAATTGTGCCATCTCTACCAATCGGTTGAGGTATATTAGGCTAAAAACATCCAGTAGAGGTCACTAGAAATGCAACATTTACTTGTCTGAATGCAAATCAGCAATTCATCTTAGAAATGCAGTGGAACCTCGGTTTTCATCACGAATACGTTCCAAAGTGCCTGGAGGTAACCAAAATGAACGATGAACTGAAGAAATATTTCCCATCAGAAATAATGTAAATCCAATGAATCTGTTCCAGACACTCCAAAATATAAAAAAAAAATACATTTTATATAAAGTAACTATATTTTACATACAGACAACAATGAGAAACTAGAAAAGTGCATTTCCTGAAGGAAACGCGGGATATTGCACATTGCTAACATGGCCCACAAGCTAAGGTATCCCAGTTGGTTTCTAAGGTGATGCTTTGGTATTTGTGGTGGTTGCTATGGCCCCCAAGGCCGTTGCTATGCCACCCAAGGCTGTTGCTATGGGTCCCAAGGCCATTGCTATGGCACCCAAGGCGTTTGCTATGGCACCCAAGGCGGTTGCTATGGGTCCCAAGGCCGTTGCTATGGGTCCCAAGGCCGTTGCTATGGCCCCCAAGGCCGTTGCTATGGCACCCAAGGCCGTTGCTATGGGTCCCAAGGCCGTTGCTATGGGTCCCAAGGCCGTTGCTATGGCACCCAAGGCGGTTGCTATGGCACCCAAAGCGGTTGCTATGGCACCCAAGGCGGTTGCTATGGCACCCAAGGCGGTTGCTATGGGTCCCAAGGCCGTTGCTATGGATCCCAAGGCCGTTGCTATGGTCTGCAAGGCGGTTGCTATGGCACCCAAGGCCGTTGCTATGGCACCCAAGGCGGTTGCTATGGTCCCCAAGGCCGTTACTATCGTTACCGGAACCCCTGGTATCATTGCCGGAACCCCTGGTATCGTTGGCGGAACCCACGGTATCGTT
>BRDA01008260.1:9328-29516 GCA_036984385.1 Crenuchus spilurus | reverse complement strand
TGCCATTCTGAAGGCGCATCCGTCTGCTGAGTGCTCTTCTCCTGAGTGGAGCTCTTCCGTTTTCTGCGAGTCGGAGAGGTCAGGAGGGCTGGAGATGGCTCTGCACCTGCAGATCACAAATCAGACGGCAGGGTTCATAATCTTTCAGCTAAAAGTCATGGACATAAGTGCAGAATTAGGTTATACTGTACGCTTACAGTAAATTTGGTATCCAGGGGGAAGGAGGCGAATGTTAGGCATGGAAATCCAACCTCGATCTCCATCATCAAACTCCACCATGACACAGCCTTCTTTCTGCTCCTCTCCAGGGCCACCTGTGCAAGATATCATCAACTGAGCATCAACAATTTTTTTTTGTATATATGAAAAAATAATAAAAAGACACCTTTTGACTCCAATTTTCAAAGGTTTTAAGTGTGTGTATATATATATATATATATGTATGTGTGTGTGTGTGTGTGTATGTGTGTGTGTGTGTGTGTGTGTGTGTGTTACAGTACATGTGCCAAAGCAGCTATATTGATTAGTTATGTGGTTCCCAGCTATCCGTTGTAGCTAATTAGGTTTTACTGACTTTAATTTATATACGTCACTGATATTATGTGTGCATGCAAACACACATAAAATACTACACAATGTGTAGAGTCAAGTAGCTTGTTTCTATTTAGAGTGAAAATACAACACAAAAACACTTGTTTTGCATGCTAATGTCATTAGTGTTACCTACCTAAATAACAATCATGTCAACATATGTTATAACTATATTTGTCATTTTCATGAATCATGTCCGAATAAATACATTGCCTGATTTCTTATAACTGTAAAAAAATTGATTAGTAAATAATTGTGATTATATAATCGTTTTGTTGGGCCTAACTGTTGTGCTTGTTATGTGAAAAGACTGACATGCTCATTTTGAAACATAAGAAAGTGCAGACCTGAATCTGTCAATACAGAATGTACGCAGAAGTAATTGTAATCCACTCTCATCTCACTATGTAATTAAGTATGTAATTACATTTGAATAGACCAGAAAAACAAAACTATATTTAAACAGTAGAGCAACTCTCAGTAGAATAACTCTAAACATCTGTATATGCACGGATGTAATTTAGCGGGGGCAGGGCGGACATGTCCCCTGTACTTTTTCAAAAGGCAGTTTTGGTCCCCTGCAGTTTTTACTGTTCAAAAACAGTGTTACACTATATTAAATGAAGCTGGGTCAAGCACTAGGACCAAGCAGAAATCAGCCACTCAAGCTGAAGCCTGTTTCAATTTAGACAGCCCACAAGTTCACTGAGCTTTGGATAAGCTGATTATTTTGATTTTGAAATATTAATTCAAATTTATAACTGCTTACTTTTACTCAAAAATGAAGTATACTTTTATGTAAATGAGGTCTATTGACCATACATTCCAAACAGAGGTGTAAAATTGGTGGTAATGAGTTGGAGTGAAGTTGACTAACAAGGTGAAACAGAATTTGGTGATAATTTTATGCAACATGCTTTACAACCAGTCAAACCACAAAGGGAACAGAGGACTTAACAGTAACAATAGAAAACCAGAAAGAAAACTACTAGAAAACACAGTGAATTGAAAGAGTTTGAGTTGTATTAAATGTTAATTTTTAATAATTTATTCATTTTTAAGAATTTATTAATAGTTTCTTAATATTAATTGTATTACTTTATTATTGATCATAATGATTAATAGCTTTTATTAATGTATTAATAGTAACTAGTCATTATGAAAAATATTGTTAATAATATTTTAACTAATGTATTAATATTTATTAATAATTAATAATAATTTAATTTATATGTTCAAGTCTGCATCCCCCGTGCTCAAGCCAGTTGTGTCCCTCCCACCTCTGAAATAAAAATTGTGTATGTATGTTTGAGAGTCTAGCAAACGTATGTGTGTGTTTACCTCTGCGGACATAGCCAGGATACAGACACCTGGAGCGTTCACTCCAGTAAGCACACACTCTTGTCCCATCAGTAAGAGCTTCTACTGACTCCAGTCGCACATCCAATACCTGAACAAGATGCAGAGAAAATACATATTTCAGACAAACCTGCAGTACTAAAGACTCACTGTATACAGAACCTCATAGAAGGAGACTGAAATATTAAAAACAAATGCTGAACTCAGTCAGTGAATGAAGGACCTGTAAGGACTGAAACAAAAAAGAAAGGGAAAAAAAACATATTTGAGTCTATGCCATGGCATCGAAATCCAGCACACAAGCTCACACAGAGTGCGGCTCACACACCCCTCTGAGCCCGCCCATGGGCAACCCTGTCTCCTGAGAGCTTGTTTTGTGATTCTTTTCCACCGGACACTTTTTCAGACTCAACTCGGTATCAAAAGACAGGAAATCGGCATCAGTGAATGGGCGTCTGCATGGGAACAATGAAATAAAAGAGGGGGAAAAAGAGCCTAAATCGATGACTTTATTGTGAAGCTGCCAGCTTCCCTCCTACTACACAGCCTGCCCTGGCACAGACAGTGCACTGAGCGCTCTTTCAGGCCTGGCTCAAACAGGGCTGCTGTGGTGAGGGCCCTTTGACGGAGCAGGCAGGTGGGAGATTTAGTTCTTGGCCCAGATCTGCAGGTAGTGCACTTGGAGGCAAACGGCTGATAAGAGGCTGAAAGGCGGCGAGGGAGTGAGGAGCTATCGGTGAACAGTCCTGTGAACGTGGAGGCTTGTGAACGGTTATCTGGCTACTGCGGCTGTTTTTAATGTGTTTGTTTCATGTTTTCATGACCATATTCACCTGTAATTTTCAGGGCTGGTTTGATTCTTGGGCAGGTGAGAGGTCAGAAGTGGAGAAATACAGTTAAATGTGTTAAATCGGCTCTAAGCAATACAATGCGAGGTCAGGGGAGGTTAAAGAGGGAATTAAATGAATGCTTTTGTGTATGTGCGTGTGTGATCGGATGTGTAAATCTAGCTGTCAGCCCTCTTTAATTACAAACTACTGCCAATAATGCTGACGTACTGACACAGATACACACATACGTACACTCGGGCGCACACACACACACACCTAGGCCGATCGGGTTGCTGGTGAGAACAATACCAAGCTTGCTGGTAGGGTGAGCTGCAGGGGAAGCGTGGTAAAAAAGGCATCAAAGCATTCAGCATGAAAACACACCTCTGTATCACCACCAAAAAGCACACACACACACACACACACACACACACACACACACACACCGACAAAAATGACAGCCTCTACCCAGACAGTCACTCTTTGTTTTTTGTTGTTAGAATAATCATGCACTGTAGTGGTTTGTGGATTGTATCATGATGTGATATCTTTAGATATTTTGTGTACAATGTTGAATTTGAAGATTCCTAATCTACTTCTGTCTCTCTAATATGTCAGTGAGCGAGGCTGAGGGGGGCTGGGAGGGGGATGCTGGGGATCTGGGCTTGTGATAGGCGGTCCCTCATGTCAAAAGCTCGCTCAGGCAGCGAGGCGGTCTCTTTTTTTTCCCCCCATCATGAAACAGAGACGGAGGGAGATGAATGAAAGAAGCTACGCATGTAATGTATTCAAATGAATGCGCACCAACAAAGCGCTGTTGGTTTACGGTGTATAATCAGCTCCACTCTCCCCGTCGGCTTAGATAAACTATGCGTGTAAGTGTAACCCACAGTTCAACCCCAAATATGTTCATAAATAAATAGATAAATAAATAATAAAACAATAAAACAACCCTGTAAATCCCCCTCGAGGGGTGGGGAGGGTAAAGCAGAACTAACGGGGAACAGTCATGTGCATTAAGCACCTGTAACTGTATATGGAGGGATACAGTGAACTGCTGGTCCGAATTAAGAGCAAGTCTAACCTGGAGCGATACACTGACAGCAGTGCCAAAACATGAAGTGTGTACTTTTAGTAAAATACTGGATCCCCCAAACACACACGTCCCACTGTATCAACACATTTATTACAACCAGATGTTGGAATGTTTCTCCGCTGACGAATTTGTGCTCAATGAGATAAAAAATTAGCAATAAAATGCACATATGTAAAATGCACTGCACGCCTTAAGTCAGATTTGAACCCCTCGTACACCAATCATGACAATTTACACAGCGAGCAGCCAAGTAACCGCCTCTCAGCACACATGTGCACATACTACACATTCACACACACATATTCGGCTTCTAAGCGCTTCTGCAGAGGCAAAAGTAAGCATAGCTCAGGCTTTGTGCAGGAGCCCACGTCACACAGTTCTGGACAGCGGTACTATTAAAGAGTTTAAAAGAGCCTCACCGCTTCCTGAAGCAGCTGTTCCAGAGAGTAGATCCTTGGCCTGTTTCCTCTCTCACCTTCAATGACAATGCTGTAGCTGTGATGCAGAGAATCAGAGGAAGGAACAGAGAGTTTAGACTACTGTAAATTCAGTAGGCTTTTAATAGAAATTGACACTCTTTTCCATATTTTAGTGGCAATCATTCTATTTCCTTTTCAGCCTTTCCTTTTCGCCCTGTTTTCTTCCATTTGTTTTACAATGCAGATTAGACAGAGCGAGCCAGAGAGCTAGGAGTCTTACATGTCAGGCAGATCCAGCGTGTGCACATAGGCAGCGTACAGCAGCTCGTCCTCCTTAGAGATCAAGACCTTCAGTCCATCCCGAAGAGCTTCTTTGGTCAGGATACAGTTAGGCAAAGCTGGACAAAGAACAGAGACATAAACATAAAAGTCCTGACAGTTGCTGGTTAATGTGTTTATTGGAAATGAGCAGTTTTTGAAAGATCTGGATGAATGAAATAACTTAGACGTAGTTACTGTTTCTCTTTGTCATTGTCTATTTGTCTGCCCATACAACATGTTCAGATGGTGACATTTTGGGCAGTATTATTTTCAGTACAGTGTGTTTCCTGTCCTGTTACCCAAATGGACTAATACAGGGATGTAAAAATTAGTAACTAAACTATTTACCAAAATAAGTTTTATAGTTCGTCAGGAATGAATGTCTGTATTTTAGTAAGTTGGTTATTATTCTTTTATATTTGTATATAAAACAAATACAATAATATATGAATATGTATAAAGATGCATGTATGTTACCTTATTACTAATATTTAATTAAACACATGAAACAAAACAATGAAAATGTCTAAAATGAATGATGTAAGTCACATGGATGTTGTGTGTGTTTAATGTGAGTGTCACAGGCTACAGGCTCTCAGTCGCCGGAGAGCAAACACAAAGCTAAGCGGCTGCATTCTGGTTTCATCGATTAAATTCGACATCGCATTGCATCACGATGCGGCACATTAATTTTTCTGTATTATTTAATTTGGTATTTCGTTTGGTTGGCAAGCTTTGCACACCGCATGTGACTTGTCCCAGTCAGCTTGTAGAATCCAAAATGTGTCCATATTTTGGCTTTTAAAACATTTGGTGCCTTTATAATCTCAACCTTGCGACAATCTGCTATTCTGATTTCTGCCATTTTTGTTATTACGTATGCGATGAATGACGTTATCACGTTAGAATCGATTATGGTCTGTAACTGCAGCGATACTGAATTGCCCACGTCCCCATCTTGATGCATCAATTATATAATTAATTTCAACACCTCTGCTGTTCAGTATATTGTATTATTGTTTTATACTATAGCATAATGTCAGATTTAACTAAGGATGTAAATCTGTATCAGTAGTTTGATCAGAGGAGGATGGATCCCCTTTGTGAGTCTGGTTCTTCCCAAGGTTTCTTCCTCCAGCCTTGAGGGAGTTTTCCCTTGCCACTGTTGCCTTCGGCTTGCTCACATCGGGCTTAGATTCATATTGTTTGATACTAATTATGTAAAGCTGCTTTGTGACAACGCCTGTTGTAAAAAAGCGCTATATAAATAAATTTTGATTGATTGATTGATTGATTGATTGAGTATAAATTATTCTGTCTTTTCACTTATTCGGCTGAACACCAAAAGTGTTGTTTTTGACATTTTCAGCCGAATAATTTCTGTTGCTGAATATTTGGTGCATCCCTAGACTAATATATAAAAGCTAATTATACTAAGAAATGACTTGTTGCCATGAAAGAGATGCAAATGAGATGATTAGCTGGAACAGAGTGCCTCAGAGAAGGGAAAGTCCTAAAATATGCAGAGCAACCACTGACCTAAGCAAAGCCAGTGCTTACACACACATATTCATACACAGATTTGCAGCTAAAAGCAGTAGAAGCAAGTTAGGATGTAGTGTAGCTTAGGATCAGCTAGGTTCAGCAGTCTCATATAAAAAGCTTTAGAAATAAATCTGTCTATGATCTTACAATAACATTTTACCTAGAACATTGAATAGAAACATTTTCTCTCTTTTACACCATTTGATCGGCCTGTTATGATCTGTGTCATGGCAAACGGACCAATAGAAGACCAGTACTCAGTTGCTCCCGCTCCTTTAAAACATTTTAGAGATGCAGGCTTTTGACCCAACAGCAATATAATTTTAATGTAGTCTAATGTTCAGGGAGAGCACATTATATTGCCATTTCCAGACGTCATGAAGAAATACATTACATTTGAGTGTCTACAAGATGAGACATACTTTGTACAGTGTGCATGTTTATGTGCTTATTCACCTAGCACAGCATTCTTGTGTTGCTGCTCTTCCTCTTCTTCCTCCTCTACCTCCTCCTCCTCCTCTTCTACCTCTGAGAAGCTGCTTTCATCATCCATGCGGAATCCCTCGTCTGTAGTGAAGCTCTCCAGCAGCTGGCTCACGGCTCGCCCTTTGGCCTATTAATTTAATGCAGTCACAAGCCAGAGTGTGAGCCCCAGAGCATACCCCCACACTCACAAACACGCATATATACATAAATCCACATATTTCAGTTAACACGTTTCAACAACTTTGATTCCAAACTCTTCATTCAGATTTATTTATGCATAAACATTTTTCGACATTATTGCATCATTCTAGGCACTCAACGTGTTTATTCTAGTACATAGCATTGCTCAAAAACACACCATATATTCTAGTGACAGAGGTTTTGCTGTTGCAGAAGATGTCTAGTTTCCATTTTACTACCTGTGTCTCTAGGGCAAGGCACAGGTGATGAATGATGTGTGCGGAGGCTTATGGCTTTGTTCTTTATCCGTTTCCTTGTCAGGAGCAAGAATTCCCCTCTACGTGCCCTCTGATTGGGCAGTCAAAGTCCTCTTGCAACACCTTGATGATGACCTCACAGAGGCCGAGGGTGACAGCCTTGACGCCTCTGGGGTAAATCTTTTCAAAACTATTGACTGTTTTATTTAGACAATGCATGATTCAGCCTGTGAATTAGCAGGCGGATCCCATCTTATCTTTATTGTGGGCAGATTTACGAGCAGCCGTGATGGTTCGAAACACGCGAGGTTGCATAATCCCTCTCAGCACGATGAGTTTTTTATGGCTACCATGAGGGTGAATCGGTGAGATATAGGCCATCATGGTAACAGCACAACAGCCATCGCTGTGTGGTGCTACAGCTGCATTTCTGTCAGTCTCATCTTATTCTAACCTCTGATACTAAAACACTTCATCCGGATTGATGTCCCACCTGTTGGTTTTTCATCTTTCGGTTCCAGATGATGTCATCGCTTTGGGATGGCAGAGTTTCTAGCCAACAGTTTCTTCTCTGGATCAGCCGCAAGAAACACAAAAGGGGTTAGATATAGAGGATTCTAGCTTTAGTCGTTATTTAAATACCTCCAGATACCTCCATGACGTCCTACTGACCTTTCCAAGGACTATGGCACCCTTCCTGGTTGTCCTCTCCAGCTGACTGGGGATAGATCTGAGCACACTGTTATGGTGAATGCTGTTCTCTTGTGAACCTTCTTTCATCCTGAGCCCACACTGTCTCTTCTCCACTTGCAGATGGTTCTTGTCTGCACTGACCAGTCCTGGCCTACAGGGGGCTTTCCTCCTGTCCTTCATGTCCCCCTTGGCAATCACCATATTCACAGACGCTAAAGGGAAATGTGAAGAAAAAAAGAGAGTGGTTGTAATCTGACCTTTGCATTTAGCTGAAGCTTTATAGAAAGTATGGAATACGTACCTAGTCTTTGTCTCTCCTTCTTGATCTTTGCTTTCTGACTAGCTTCCAGCTCGGCTGCAGAGGAGGAGGGGCCACCAGCTCTAGACAGCTGCTCTTTAGAAGATAGATTCTTGATGTCCTCTGGCACTTCTTCGCTGTCATAGACGCCATCATCTTCCTCCTCTGTGGGATGAAGGATCGATTTAATGGATTGACATCCCGACTGGGCTTCAATACTCGGAGGGCATCGGAGGCAATTACTGTAAAAGCACTGTGATGACTCTTCTCACTGTATGATTTGTTCGATACTTAGCAAAGTTCACATTATGCCTGCCAAATGTGGCTATAGTTGTCAACGTTCGCAGGAACTGTGACAGTCACTGAAGCCAAGTCACTGACAGGTTTGACCACTTGCTTTCACTGACCACCCACAACTAGCTGCCCCATCCCTGGCCTGCAACCACACACACACACACCCACACACATGCTCTGGAGTCACACATCGCTATTGGCAATGGCCCACTGTGGACAACGTGTCTCACATAGAGCAGAGATGGCACAGTAGCAACAGTGTCAAGTGTCAACACAGTGCCGACACACTTGTCACTTACAGGACACTCGTCAACACTCTCGCATGCCTGTGAAATGTGAAAAGGATAACTTTCAGGGTAATTAACACAGCGCCAACAACGAGGCTCAGCTGAACCACAGGCTTAGCTCACATTAACATTCATTACTGCTTTGGCTACGTCCTCACTGTTCACTTAAGGGCCATTATTTCTTATAAGTGCTGATTAAAACATGGAGTGGAGCAGGTTAGGGGTGTAGTCTGTTCGCTTTTTTACCCAACGGGGTGCGACATTCTGAAACCAGCGCAATGGCAGCTCACATTGCAGCTCAGGTTTTGGGGAGACATGCCTGAGGAGAAGTCGTTAATATTTTTAACGGCATGACAGATGAGCAGGGATGTCGGGGGTCCACTATTCAACATGGTGGGATACATCTCATTCCCTCTGCGGATAGGTCATAACTCACCCAGCTCGGACATCTCACTGTCCACCGGAGAGACGTCCTTCGCTGTCATCTCCTGCCTGCTGCTGGTCAAGGCCGCACTGGGCAGCATCTGCGAGGCTTGAGGTTGCAGGAGAGATGAAGCCTTTGCCTTCCGTCCTCTTCGCATCAATTTCCGTTGTCCGTCTAAGCTCTGAATGGTTCCTGTCTCAGTAATCCCTGTTGGATAGAACAAACAAAACTCAAATATCTTCTGGTACTGCTTCTCGAAGTAAAGCAACAAGATGAACGTTTTGATTGACTGCTGCAACAATTGTTTTGAAGGACAAATCATATCCATGGCAAATTTATGCAGCGGAGCCCATTCTGTTCACTTGCAATAATTAAAAGGATGACAATATGATAATTGCTTTGCAAAACCTTTATTACTTTGTCATGCTCATGCAGCCTTCCAGCATTTGTTTACGATTTTGTTTTCGCCAATCTCCCACTGTTCAGAAGTGCCACAGACAAGGGCTTGGGGTGACTTTTTCTATGAGCATACCTGTATCACTATGGCCTCCACTCTTGTTGCTATGGCTGTTCTCTGTAGAAGAGCCAGAAGCAGCATTTGCTTGGTGACAAAGCATGCTCTCCACTCGGGAACCACTCTTGGCTTTGGCCTTCTGCTTAAGCTGGGCCATCTTGGAGCTCAGTAATCTTGGCCTGCCTCTCTGCCTACAGGGAGCCTTTGTTTAAAAAAAATAAAAAGAAGCAGAAAGTGAGACAGAGGAGAGCAGAAGACAAGAACTGAATTCGGAAAATTTTAAAACTTCTCTTGGGATCCCATAATGAGCCTCTTCTGCTTGAGATACTGATATACGTTTGAGTTTAACATTTAAAACCCACTGACAGGACTAAACCTCACTGCTGACTCTACAATGTGAGCATTGACGGTTCACTCACCTGTGTGGCACTGATGTGGTGGAAAGTGCTACTGGCCACCTTCTTCCTCTTCCTGTGCTTATCCCCGCCTCCAGCCAGCTCCTCATCCACAACCAGCAGGCCCAGCCCTGCTCCCGTCGACCTGTCCATCACAACAGAGAGAATTCATGAGCGGAGTGGGGAGCAAGGGATGAAAAGGAGAGATCAGAGGGGAGCGGAGGGCTTGCCTTCCCTCTTCGTGGCTTTCTAATAACCCTCTTTTCAGTCTTTGATGAATGGAGAGGCAGGGGCCCCTTTCCCTGCCGCATGCTTGAAAAATTGGGATCTGACGGCAAACCGAGAAATATCTGAGTGAAGTGCTGGTTAAGCAACCTCCCACTCATAATTTTGTTTGTTCTTTTTCCCCCTTGTTTCTCCCTCTGCCTATTTTCTCACTCTTTTTTCATTCGGCACCAATGGTTTTAGGGCAGTGGATTCCGGCATTACATTAATACAAGCCCCCTCTCTCTCTTATTACCATATCAATGCATCTCTTCCCATACAAAGGAGCACAATTCAGTGGCCTTCGGGAGGGCTACTGAGAGTGAGAGAGAGCGTGCGAGTGTGCGTATGTGTGTGTGTGTATGTCTGCCAGCCATCTAGCAGACCTATTAAATTGAAATTGGGTTGAGCTTACACACACTCCATGCGGCCCATGGCTAGGCTTTCGTTTTGCTGGGTGCGAGTGTCAGCATTTTTCCCCCCTGAGCTGCAGACAGCCACTTCAAAGCCGCCACAGGCTCGCCTTAGTCACTGCTCGGAGGGGCGGGGCCGCTGTCTGTCCGCCTGTCAGTCACACTGGAATGATTGGCAAGTCGGTGTCAGAGGCTATAGTGGCGTGTGGTTGGTGAATGCCATGCCCCCATGTCCTAGCGACTGCTGGCACAGTGACAAAGCAGACAAGCCACAGCGAGCGGTACCCCATGCAGGAGGCCCATCTGTATTCCACTCACTAAACATGGAGTGTGCTCTTATTTACACTACTCAGCAGCCCAACAGTAGAAAAAATCTGGGCTTTTTTGCCTTCCCGTGATATTGGAATTATAATGCTTATGATTCCCTCACATGAAAAATTGACATTGTAATTGTAATGGGAATTTTCAACTTCAGTCAGCTAACGAATGCAGATTAAGTCATATGCATTTGCTTGCACATACAATCATTAATGATAAAAAGTGCAATATGTATATCAGTACAATTGGAATTGCTTAGAAAGATTATCAAAGCAAATCTAAATGTGCCTACAGGTCTCCTGAAAAGATACATATCAGGCAAGCTGAATGAGTAATTGAGTTTGCAACTTAATTAATTCAATCTAATTAGCTCAAATTAAAAGGTTAAAAGTATGATCCAGCAAGCAAGTGACAGCAGTATATAGTTGAGGGCATGAAGGGGCATCTGAAGCTGGTCTTACACCAGATCTCAGGGAGATGACAACAGAAAAGCCTGCATGCATGAAGATGCACAGACACAACACACAGAGCCACACTTGCGGGGCCCGAAAGAGCACAGCGTCGGTTTTGTTGCGCTTCACTCTTCCGCTCAGCTGTCTTAGCATTGGCTGGCTGCCCTTTACTCTGGCCAGTCCTGTCAGAAGGCATCAGTGTCCTGTGTACCCAGAAACCCCCCACGCCCCGCAGCCTTGCTACAAAGAATCTCCGCCAGAACCCCAGAAAGGAGGGGTGACTGAATTTGGGGGAGAGGGGCTGCCTGCAGAGAAAGCCAGGAGATTCATGGTCAGGACAGATGGGTGAGGGGAGATGAGGGGAGGTAGAGTACAGACTGTGGTCCAAAAAACTCAGTGGGGAAGCTTTCTTTTGCGCACAAGAAACTTATTTGTGTAAAACGCAGCCAGAGCATGTGTTCCCAGTAGCTGATAATTCCAATGGAGGAAAAAAGAAAAAATGATGGATGACACTATTTGTGCACCTTGCGCACAAGTGCAGAAACAGCACTTCTAGGACAGTCCTAATTCAAAATGACTGAATAAAGAAAAGTATCATTTACAATTTCCCTCTGTTCATAGGAATGCAAAAACACCCACGTGTAATGTACACCCCAGCCCAAGCACACATCGGCATCATCAGATACCTCACACAGCCCTTCTCCCACACCAGGCCGGAGAACGAGAGGAGGAAAAACGGCACAGAAAGACAAAGTGCAGAAGAGAGATGTGAGAGAAAGAGATTCAGCATACAACTGAAATGGAAATAAGAGAAGAGTACATGAAATAGAGAGAGATGGTACGGTGAGATAATGAGAGGGAGAGGGAGAGAGAGAGAGAGAGAGAGAGAGAGAGCACTCCTCAGGGAGTCTGTTGGCTGACCTGAGCTGCAGGGCTGGATCGATAGACACTAACCTCTATCGACCCGCCACCGCACTCAGCATAGATGCAACCATCTTGCCCTGATACCCAACCCAAGTGCCCACCCACCCCCCAACTAGGAACCCCATAAAACAACTCCAATAACTCCATCATCTACACTAAAACAAAGCAAGAAGAGTCACAGAAGAAGCCATAACCAATAAGACTCTACACTGAAAATGTAATATAAATCAAATATTAGGTTTTTTTATTGACATGGCCCTTTTATTTTACATTGGCTGATCTTTTATGAATGATGGGCCTATAGTGACGTTCCAATATTACATGGAATTAAAGAACAGGGCTATTAAATGATGCTATGTTGAGCATTTTGGAGCTGTAACTTGATTTACCTACATAGACACTTCTGTTTCTAAGGGTACAGTAATCTTTTCTCACAACCTCCCCCCCTTCTCTGCACAGGCATGTTGCTCTCCAGCGTGGCTTTCTTTTCATCCCTGACTACTGTATCACGGCTTCCATATTCACTCACACAGTGGCCATTAGGGGCCACAAAGAGGCTTTTCCTTATCTAAAGGGGGGAAAGAATAGAGCTTTGCTCGGTGCAAGGGAAGTGTTCTCTCCTTGACACAAAGTGCATCTGTATTCCACGTCCACTGGATTTGAATACAGCACTGAGCGTCAAAGCCCACCCTCCTCCTCTTCCTCTTCCTCCTCCTCCTCAGTGCCACGAGAGAGCAGGTCGCCGTGGAAACTCGAGCGTAACCTGACACCAGCTCTGGAGTGAGCTCGGCTGGCTGATTGTTTGGGCTCGGTGAGGGCCATTGCGGGGCTGCCTATTAAAGCCCAGTGTGTGAGGGGAGCTGACAGAAAGGGCCCTCCCTCCGCCCCGCCTGTCGCCACCCGATGATGACCTCCTGACCCTCGATGACCCCCTCAGCCCCTGTGTCAACCCCGAGTCACATTCCTGCTGTTAGCAGCCAAGCGGGGTGGGAGCTCTGTGTGTGTGTGAGAGAGAGAATGGAGAGAGGGGGTGGGTGTCTCAGACACACTGCCGGAGAATTCACAGCCCCCTAATTACAAAAGCCCTTCTCCTAAGAGAGGTCAGGATTACACAGTAATGCCATTCAGAGCAGCAGATTGATTAGAGAGAGAGAGAAAGAGCGAGAGCGAGAGAGAGCATGGACAACAGCCAGAGAGAGAAGGAGAATCAGGGCAGTGGCTCTATGTAGGAGCAGGTTTTGACTCAAGCTCTTGGAAGTTCACGCTAGCTGTGATATTTACAATTTAAGAACACAGTCAAGTGTCCCACTGCAACACACAAACACACATGGATAAGATATTACTGAAAGCCTTACTTTCTTTGAAAGCTTTTTTACACTCTACACTGTGTGAACATTTTATGATTAATGGACCAGTAGTCAAGGTGCAGAATTCCATCCATCCATCCATCCCTTATCCCACCCGCTTAACCCTTATCAGGGTCATGGTTAGTCCCCTACCCCCTCACTAGGCGCAGGGCAGGGCATTACACTGTTCAACTAAGCCAGGACAGGGCACCAATCCATCGCTGGGTGCACCCATGTGCACAAACATACACATACCCACACAGACAGATGATTGAGTACCCAATCCACCTGACCTCCACGTTTTTGGACTGTGGGAGGAAACCGGAGACCCTGGAGGAAACCCACGCAGACACGGGGAGAACATGGAAACTCCGCTCAGATGGGGACTTGAACCCAAGACCTCAGCGCTGAGATGCGAACGTGCTAAGCCACCGTGCCGCCCATGTGCAAAATTCCATTAAATAAAATGCATTAACTATAAGATGTTCAGTATTTTAGAAAAATAAGGCTTTTGTTTGACAGCGTTGATATACTGCATCAGCACAGTCATGCATAAACGCAGTGACTGTCTGCATTTAAATGCTCTACCTCACAACGCCAATGTGCATATTGTTCAACATCCTTCACCCATTTTCTGACATCTCCCCTTGATTTCTACAGAAGCACCATCACAAACCCATTTGTCTAAACAATACTGATTACTCCACATCACTGAATCACACCTATCTTTGCATTTAGGCATCTTTAACAATTATGCTAAATAATAATCCAGTAATTAACACCACATCACATGTCGCTTCCTCAAAGGTGTCATCCTGCAGAGACAATCACCAGCCTTACCAACTGTTAACTTCAGCCTGCACCATTATTAAAAGAAGCAGTACTTGTATTCATTTACTTGTAAATTCATCCCGGCATCTTGAATGCACAATAAGAGCACACAGGTAGCCAGAGCAGTGGGCAGTCAACTTAACAGTGGCACCTTGGGGTTAGGTACCTTGCTCAAGGGCACTTCAGCTGGGGTTTAAGGAGGGGAAGCACTGTTCATTTACACCTCCTTCCATTTTCCTTTTGGCAACCTTTTGGTCCTGAGTCCTCTCCTCTAACCTTTAGGTCACAGCTGGTCCAGCAACAAAAGCAGTTAATGCAGTTCAGTTTCTCTACTAAAGTAAACCTTGTTGATGATTTGTTTATTTTAACATAACAGCTTTTTTAGATCATTTGACCTGATGTCCAGCCTTATACAGCTGTATGCCTCCAAAAGTGATAGATCATAACAGAAGTACTTGATGAAGATACTGGATGTCCTTGAAGTTGCAGTAGAGCAAAATGCAGCCAAAATGGTCTCATTTGTTCTGCATACAGACTCGGAAGGTGTCTTTACTTGCCAATGGAATGTACAGACATTACCTGCAATGTTACTGTACCATGCAATGAAAAAAAGTTACCTATCTGCACGTATGGACAGCTGCCAGCTGGGCTCTTAACCATAAACTTTTGATGTCTATTAGTATGAATGGAACAAACTGCTCCTAGTAAGCAGTTATGGACACATCACGAGTGTCACATGACAGTCCTGCCCTTTAGATCTGAGCTCGCTCACAATGGCATGACAGTGTGTCAGCACACCTAACCTCTCCTAATGACCATTGACCTCTTACACCCTCCACCTGCAACACTGCCTAAGGATGCAACACACCAGGTGTGTAAATGTAGCCTTAAAGGCACGGAATCTGACTCTGGAGAATAGCTTGATATTTGAACTCAATCGCAAAACAAACACACCCTTCCCTTCAATGCTCCTTCAGAAGCTCCGCCCCCAAAATTCATGCACGCAAGGTAGCAACACAAGGCTTGAAGGCCAAAAGAAATACAATGAGAACAACATCAAAGCAAGTAATTAGCTTTAGCAAGTTTAGCATTAGCTAATCTGGGGTTAGCAGGCTGTTGTTAATTAAACAAACCAGTTGTTTTCATCTCTCACAAATGTTCACAAAAAATTGAGCTATTTCAAAGTCAATATTCTCCAGCTATTGAGCAGGAATACAGCAAAATCTTCCTTTGGAGGTCTCTTCACTATCCAAACTCCTCACCAGTGTTTACACAGGTCTTTGCCCCTCCCTTTCCTCTGTCCTGAGGACAAGCACCAATGACCACTGTTACTGATTGGCTACAATAGTGCAGTGTTTCTTGGTTTGAGCCACTTTTGTTGATTGTTTCTCATTTACAGAGCCTCAGCACAGAGAACAAGCCAACCCTACGGAAACATTAGCTGAATTTTACAAAAAAGTGTAATGGATGGAAATCATGTACAGTGCCTCTAAAGCTATAACATGGTCCTTAAGGTCCAGATGTGCATCTTAAAGGTTCACTAGATTTACTTTTCCAGGAGAAAGAAGCAGGTTTGTATCTTTTCAAAACAGGGTGTTAGGACATGGTGAATTGAGTTACAAGCTCAAATAAATTCATTTCAACATCTGATACAACAACATTTTCTAATGAAAGGCTCTAAAAATGTACGCTTCAAGGCTGTGACAGTAAAGACACTGAGCCAGTGATGGACCAGTACCATGTTTACCTTGGTGGAACAATACTAAATTGACCCTGCTTTTAATAACTCTCAACATACAGGGTAAGGCCAGCGTTTACCTTTAGATTACTCAACAATAACTCAATTTGTTGGACAAGAAAAATATGTAAAAAGCAGACATAAACCACAAACAGAAAGCCGGCGCTCTGCTGTGCTTCCCTCTCCCCTTGAGAAGCTCGAAAACAGGCCTTTACGACTCTGATAAATTCCAGTGGCAGGAAGTTGTCATTTGTTTTATTTGGTGGAGGCCGTTATTAATGGCGTGGATAAATGCAGAGTGGGTAAAGCATGTGTAATTAAGCTCCAGCTCCCGCTTCTCATTAGTGCTCCACTAATCAGCCTGGCCCATAATAAAACAGGAGTTTTCTTAATCAGGTAGGGTAAACCGGTTTGACCGAGTTTATCAAAATGTCTGAGGCTTGGAGTAAACAAAGGCGCATCTCACGAGAGAAAGCACATTCATCACAGTGATAACTTCCTGAACCGACTTTGTACGTGCACTTGGACACTTCGTTTTATCAAATTAATATCATTGGCGCGACAGGGGTTAGGAGGAGTCGCAACACTTGTAGATAATCAATGGAAGTTATAAATATGATTAATGGAGGGCTCTTTGCACTGATTAAGCTCTTAGACTGCCTCGTTTAAACTGATACCAGCCTTTGAGCCTCATTTACTTATACACAATGAATAGCAGGGGCTGCACAAGCAAGCAACGTTTAATGCGTCAACTGCGTTTAGCTGCACTCTCATATAAACATGCATGCAAGTAGACAGGCACATGTAACAGCTTCAAATGAAGAGAGCTTCATGGGGGCATGTGATCTTTTTGCTGGACTAATTATTACTGATCTCAGTGCAGCTCAGCTGGGCCTCAATTCCCTCATGCGAAGGATCATAGAAATGGACCCATCTTAAAACAAGTCTAAATCTACATTTTGTACTTGTTTCACCAATGCCAATGCCAAAATGTATAGTTACCAGTGAAATAGTCTTATAATAAGCTAACAGCATTCTCCAAATGAGAAATATTAGATAGACCAGATATAAGATGGTTTCACTTGCTAAAGATACCATTTTTGCACCAATACTCTAAGGCCACTCAACCAGAGCAAAACACTTTTGGTTCTGCATAAATGTTATCAATAATAAAAGACCGTGAAGATATGTAGTACTGCATATTAGGGATGCAATGATGCGCTCATTCCACAATTGATTTGATTCAGGAAAATGAAGAGAAACTCACTTGACCCTCTTGAGGGTATCTGTAGGGGCAGGGGGTCCTGGGGTGGGCTTGCGTTTCCTTGGCCTGCCCGGGCCTCGACGGGCTAGGCTTCTTGAGGTATCCTCTTTTCTGCGAACACACACACACACACACGGGCCCACAGCTTGTCAGTCACTCTAATTCACACTAATGATGTTGTATAGAGGGAGACGCTAAGCTGGCCTAATTGCTAGTGTGGCCAGGGGAAGGGGTTTAAGCTGGCATGGGGGTTTTAACCCGCTGGTCAATGGCTTAAGTAAAGAGGACGCTGCACACTCTGGGTGGTCTTAGCTGTTGAGTTTAAGTGGAGGGAGAAAGGCTTGGAAAGTGCCTAGAAGTGTGTGTGTGTGCTGCGGATCGTGCGTTCTAGTGTGCGTGACACTGGATGTGTGTTTGCGTGAGGGTGGTCCTTAGCTCACTCACTGGTGGTCATGTTTTCGCTGTAGCTTGGCCAGCTCTTTCTGTTTCTCCTTATAGCGCCGCTGTAGCTCGGCCAGACGCACCCTCATGGCTAACTCTTCTCTGTCCAGCGTCTCCATGATGCTCTTCACTGGACATACCTGTGAACCACAGTGACACCCCTGTCAGCACAGGCTATCCACAAACACTGCTGACATCAGCACATTTGACTCACCTGTGTTTCACTTTGCAGACAGACCTGAAGACCATTAGACTAAAGTATAACATTAATTCCTATTCAGATGAAGTGGAGAGATGTTACTGTTTTGCTGTGCTATTCAAATGTAATGACACAGTTATGCGATTAATTGCAGTGACATAAATCATTGCATTTACACTCTTTCCATAAAACAAATCTGTGTGCACAACTGGATTTTCATCTAATTTACATCATTACACAGATGTGGTATTGATTGAAAGGCTGTGGTCTGCAATGTGTCGAATTTTTTCTGTGAGATTTGAGTTTTTTGTTACTGATTTAAGACTAATATGTAGACTAACACCCCTCCTTTTTCTCTTAACTATCATGTTCATAGTAGTTGTATGTTTACTTCTCAGTATTTAATGGCTTATCACTGTCCAAACGGTTCAAACACTAAACTTTAATGTCAAATTCTACAAAAATGCAGCTACTCTGTTCAAACGGTGTAGACCAGAGGTGTCGAACTTCAAAGCCAGTGTTCAGCACAGTTTGGTGATTTCTCTGCTCTGACACTACAGTTAAACCTTGTTATTGAATCTGGTGTTTATTTTTTGGAAATTTTTATCCCCTTCCCAATGTAGTAGTAGCCAATTAGTCCATCCCATCCATTAGGACTCTCCCCATCACTTTTGCAGTGTCCCTGATTCTAGGAGGGTGAAGTCAAGCACAAGCTTCCTCCATTGCTTGTCATACCTCCACCGCCTCTTTTTGAACTACCGCAGATACACCATCACTGGGGAGCCAATGCGCTTGGAGGAAAGCGCATGATTCCCAGCTCCAAATGGACCAATCAGTAGATGCCTGAGTCTGCTGACACTGCAATGTGTGAGTGATAGAGACAGAGAGAGAGAGAGAGAGAGTGTCCTCTACCCGCCCAGAGAGAGCACTGCCAATATTTGCTCTCTTGGGCCCCGGCTGTTGATGGCAAACAGCTTGACCGGGATACGAACTGGCAATCCTCTGGTCATAGTGTCAGCGTCTTAGCCTGCTGAGCCACTTGAATCAGGTGTGTTTGATTGGGAAGATCACCAAACTCTGCAGGAATCTGGCCATCCAGGACTGGAGTTTGAAACCCCTGGTGTAGGCCAGAAATGTAAAAGGCTGTAATGACTGTAATATAGCATTGTTTATCGAGTTAAAGTCCCATGTTTATTACATCCTTAAACATATAAATCAGCTACTATAAAAACTCCAACATAGAGTTATCATGAAGTGAATAAATGTGTAATAAATGTTTGATACACTTGAACAGGGTTTAAGTTGACCAAGTGAACAAAGAATAAACACGATTCACAGACGTGCGAGGTGGGTTGTGGTACCGGTTCGTGACGTGGCATCCATTTGCACTTCTTGCGCAAGTTGAGTGTACGACGTGGGGGCGGGACTGAATCAGTGGTGGGTGGAGTCAGCTCTAGTGCCCGAGCAGCAGCCAAGGTTGCCAAACTCTCCAGGTCAAAGGTCAACCTCTCCTGTCCTGTAGATGAAGTCAATTACAACACTTTTACAATAACGGTTACATATAGTTCTACGTCTGAAAGAGTACACAGTCAGTGCGTCTTTGTGTGTATTGGAGTGTGTGTGTATTCGTGAGTGTGTGTGTGTGTGTTCAGAAGGAAAGGTTAGTGTGCAGAGCAGGAGATGTGCAGGCTTGAACAAGACAGTGGCCTCCAGCTGCATGGAAATGTTTGCACTCGTCTTTTTCTCTTTTGTGCCCTCCTGCTGTCCGACAGTGGCAAAATCACACTCCTTCTCACTCTCTCTCTCTCTCTCTATCTCTGTCTGTTTCTCTATCACTCTCTCTCTCACACACACAGACATACGCACTTGGACTAGTGACATGATGAGGTCACTATAAGTCTCATTCAAATAATCATGATGAGAGAAACAAAGCAAAGTGTGTTGAGTACAAGAATAAGAGACATAGGAGAGAAGAGGGGGGAGAGAGAGAGAGAGAGAGAGAGAGAGAG
>BRDA01008259.1:57778-73785 GCA_036984385.1 Crenuchus spilurus | reverse complement strand
TGAGGTTGTTTATGGACTAATATCTCCTATTCTAGTGAATAATAGTGTTTATTGAGGTTGTTTATGGACTAATATCTCCTATTCTAGTGATTAATAGTGTTTATTGAGGTTGTTTATGGACTAATATCTCCTATTCTAGTGATTAATAGTGTTTATTGAGGCTGTTTATAGACTAATATCTCCTGTTCTAGTGATTAGTAGTGTTTATTGAGGTTGTTTATAGACTAATGTCTCCTAGTGAATATTCATACATCCAATCATGTCTTGTTCAAAATACGTGCTTAACTTCTAGTGCAGAGTAAACAGCTGTACTAAAGTCTATAAACTTAATGTCTTCTTATGGAGACATCAAAACTGATACTCTGGAGCAGCAGCATTTATAGATTTTATCACAGTCTTGAAACAGGTAGAAAAACAAATGCTGTTCTTCTGAAATAAAAGTATGTGCTCTTAATATTAACATCAGATCGTCTTGTGTTCAAAATCAGGTGATCACATTCTTCAGGCAAATGAGTCATATTCTTGAAGTATATAATTTTGGTCTATTATGTAAGAGATAGCCTCCAAAGTATTGTGTTATACAAAATTAATGGATGAAAAAGGCAGAGAACTGCACAATGTGAAGTGGAGTATAGTTTTTTCTGTCAAGTCTGTTATTTTTGTATAACAGATTTATTTCATTGCAGACAGTATGAACCCAAGATAGATGTGGTTAACAATGTTAATATACAGACCCATTCAAAAAAAATAATAATTTAATGGAAAAGTTGATTGATTTCCATAATTCTATTCAAAAAGTTAAACTTTCATAGATTACAGATTCAGGGCCCACAATTTAAACAATTTAAAGCATTTATTTGTTTATTTTCACATAATTTGGGCTTCCAGCTCATAAAACCCATGAAAACAGGATTTGAAAAAAATAGAATACTGTGGAGAAATCAGCCCAAACTACTTCTCAGTTTTTGCTGAAAAAAAAAAGAAATCAGGATTACATCAAATCAGTCAAAATATGGTACTTTCAAAATGATATGTCAATCTTCAATACTTGGTTGGGTGCGACTTGGCATTAAGGCAATTAGCCTGTAACATTGCCTTGGAGTTATGGAAGCCCAGATTTCCTTGATTCTTGCTATCAGCTTCTTTGTTGTTGGGGCTGGTGGCCCTCATTTTCTTCTTAAGAATACCCCATAGACTCTCAAATGGGTTTAGGACCGGCGAGTTAGCTGGCCAGTCAAGCACTGTGATGGCATGGACATTAAGCCAGGCTTTGGTGCTTCTGGCAGTGTGGGCAGGGGCCAGATCCTGGTGGAAGATGAAATCTGCATCTCCATACAGATCCTCAGCAGAAGGGATCATGAAGTCCTCTAAAACATTCTGGTAGACTGTTGCGGTAACCTTGGATTTAAGAAAGCAGAGTTTACCAACATCTGCACCAGACATTGCACCCCAAATCATTACTGACTGTGGATATTTCACACTGAACCTCAAGCAGTTTGGTTTCTGTTCCTCACCCGTCTTCCTCCAAACCCTTGGATCTTAATTCCCAAATGAAAGGCACATTTTACTTTCATTGGAAAAGAGGACCTTGGACCACTGACCAACGGTCCAGCCCTTCTTCTCCTTGGCTCAGTTAAGATGCTCTCTACGTTGGCTCAGGTTCAGAAGTGGCTTGACCCACAGTCATCTCTTTTGCTGGTGCATCTTCTCCTGCCACATTTTGACCTTCCACTAGACTGGACACAGCACTCTGTGAACAGCCAGCCTCCTTAGCTATGAACTTTTGTGGCTTCCCCATCCTATGGAGGGTATCAATGACTGGCTCTTCTGGCCAGTTGTTATGTTTGCAGTCTTCCCCATATTGAACCAAACTGAGACAATTGAACCAAACTGAAGCAATTTAATGACACCTGGGGAAACCTGTGCAAGTGCTTTGAGTTGATGATAGTTGATGATAGTAGATGATAAGTGTGTTACACTCAGTTTGTAACTATATATTCATGCCCTGCAAAATTTGGGCTGATTTTTCCACAGTATTCTAATTTTTTAAATCCTTTTTTTGTGGGGTTTTATGAGCTGGAAGTCAAATTATGTGAAAATAAACAAATAAATACTTGAAATCCTTCAAATTGTGGGCCCTGAATCTATAATCTATGAAAGTTTAACTTTTTGAATAGAATTATGGAAATGAATCAACTTTTCCATGATATTCAAATTTTTTGGAATGGGTCTATACATCCATTCCTACATTTCAGGCCTGAAAAAGTTGGGATGGGTCAATTTAGGGCTAGTAATGTAAAAAAAAATGCTTTTAAACAGGTGATGTCAACAGGTGACTGTATTCATGATTTAGTACATAAGCATCTTTGGTAACTTTAGTACAAGAAGAGTCTTTGAGAAGCAAAGATGAGCAGATTATTTTGGGTTTGTCAACAAATGTGTGAGAAAATTATTGAAATGTTTAAAATTAATGTTCCTCAAAGAAAGACTGGAAGGGATTTGCACATTTCTCCCACTATACTTCATAAAATCATTAAATGATCCCTGAGCTTTACCACCACATTACCACCATGGCACGCAGTGTGATAATGATGGAAAGTACAACGGGCACTTTGGTGTTTTTGAAAAACATGTTGCCCACACATACAAGATGTTTACAGATGAATCACTGTAATTCTGTAAGTGACATTGTTCAGGGCATCATTATAGCATTTAAAATGCTTCCAGCAGCAGGAGACATTCATTAAAGACATGTTAAAATGATTCATGATGGCAGTGCATAGTGACACAGGTGAGGGTGGGATGCCACACTGATACAATAAAACTGAAGCTACACATCAAATATTAATCACATAGCAGAACTATAAGGCAAGTTATGCTTGGCCTAAGACCTGCTGGCTATTCCCTTCTCTGTCGTCTGAGGATAAATCAAATCTTTATAAATCCGTTTAAGGATTTTTATATTTCCCCTCTCAGCCCGAGGCCTGGCGGACCGAGGCCAGCTGGACACCACTTGTGCGACAAAAGCGTCCACTCTGAGTCCAGCCCTTGCAACATGAAGATGTACAAACAGGCTATACAGACAAAGTCCAGGGTTACTGTTAGTAACAGTAAACCTGACAGTCACGAGTTAGCATTCTGTACAATAGGCTAACTGAAGACTACTAACTTGTTTCCACTGTTAGCCACATTAGCATGATTAATCAAACTTTAAAATTAGCTGATAAACAAGCTAAAACATGAATCTTTTCAAAACCAATTTAGCAGCACATAAATGTTTAATGGACAGTCATGGTGGTTAGCATGTTCACCTTTCAGCGCTGGAGTCTTGAGTTTACTTAATTATATATACATATTATACTGTCATTGAAGTTTATATGATAATAAAGCATTAACATGATCTCAATTTCATGTGATTTTAAAAAAATTGTGCCGTTAACACAAATTCTATTTGTCCCTGCAAGTCACCCCGCACAGCATCATTAAGAGTTGAGGAGTAAAGGCTGCTTTATACTTTCCACAACAAGTGCTGCTGAATGACAACGCAATGTGTTTGCCTTTTTAAAATACTCTTGAGATTTTTCACTTTACAGTGGAACCTTGACATACGAGTTTAATTCATTCTGTGACTGAGCTCATAACTCAATTTGCTGGTATATCAAATTAAATTTCAACATTAAAATGAATTAAAATACTATCAATCCCCTCCAGCAACCCTCAAAAAAGCACAAATTTATTTTATGTTTTTAAATAATAAAAATGTACTTTATAAATAACCAATAATGTATAAAAACAAAAATAATACACAATAAAAGAGAATGTAAAGACATAAACAGGTTTATTAAGTGTATTTACATTAAAGATCAGATGATCTACTTCAGTGACTTTTGACCTTTTTCACCACATTTTCCTCACTTTTACTTGCAGGGCATTTGAATAAAATCCTGTCCACAGAGCTTTGTTTCTTCTTCCATTTCAAAATGTTTAGAAAATGAGTGAGACACTTTTGTTTACACTGTGACAAGGTACAACCTCGTCTTTTCTGCAGTGTCAGCAGTGATGTCTGCACTCACGCTCACTAGTGACTCCTAGTGGCAGAATCACTCGTGATTAATCATGATTAATTATATGACGTGCTGATATTAATTGTGATTAAATGTTTTCATTGTTTGACAGCCCAGTCAGAGACAGTAGCTGATCTATTGCTGCACAGTTTGTGTTCACAGGACACTGCACACAGAACACTGCTGGCTGGATTGTATTTGTTGGTGGATTATTGTTAGTCCAGCACATTTGGTGCCCAATCCAAAATGGATCTACTCATACCAGCACAACACACACACATCACCACCACATCAGTGTCACTGCATTGACTCTGTGGTGGTCCTCATCATTTTTCTTCCTTGTGAAAATAATATAAATAGAGAAACTGTCATTTCATTAATAACTTCTTTTCCAGAACAACTTATATAGTACTACAAAAACCTTAAATTCATTTTAGTGTTTAATACAGTATTGTGTTTGAGTCTTAAGCACATTATTTATTTTGGCAAAATGTGTATTTGTGCTCATAAAACTAGTGTATATAAAATAAATAAAAATAAACATAAACACAGTAAAAAGTAACAAGAATAATTTTAAGAATAATGAATGGTTTCAGACATTCTTCTTCATGTTCTCAGCTGTAATGACATAATGATAAGTATTGATTAACCAAAGAAGGAACTGGAGGAGCTTTCTCGATTGAATTTCAAAAATAAAATACATAAAATAGTAATAGTTATAAACACAGCATGTGACAGAGTAGGTGCTGAAAGTTGTTCCCAGACAGAGCTCTTTCAGAGGGTCTTTAACAGCAGCTGATAAACAAGCCCAGACTTGGGACATGGGACGTGTAAAGCAAATTAGATGCTATTTTAATTTACCCAATCAACAGAAAATTCCCCAACCAAAATGAGCCCAAATGCAGTGTTAATGTGCATTTAGAAATTCCCAGAAGACAAATAAGAGGAGTGTGGCTGTGATGAGTTCCCAAGGACAGACTCCCCACAGAGAGAGAGAGAGAGAGAGAGAGAGAGAGAGAGAGAGAGAGAGAGAGAGGTAAATAGGGTGGGAAAGAGAACGTGAATATACGGGGAAAGTGAGATATAATAGAACAAGAAAAAGATAAATAGAGTGATAGAGAGAGGCAAAAGAAAGAAAAATAGAACATAATTATATTTCTGGAATAGAAATAGAGAGAAACATAAAAATAGCATAAAGAAAGAGAGAGAAATAGAGAGAAACAGGGAGAGAGAAATAAAGAGAGTGAGAAATAGAATAGAGTGAAAGAGAGAGAAAAAAAGTGAGAAATATAGAGAGAAATAGATTAAGGAGAGACAAATAGAGCACAATAGAAGAGATGAAGAGATAAATAGAACAGAAAAAGAGAATTAGAAAGAGAAAACAGGATAAAGAGAAAAACAGTGAGAGTGTGTGTGTGTTGGGTTAGACCACACAGACTGATGGGTTTGGGGCAAACACACAAAGATCACAAGAACCATCTAGTGTGTGTGTGTGTGTGTGTGTGTGTGTGTGTGTGTGTGGCATCTGAACACATATTTTTTGTGCTCCTGTGGCTTCCCCTCCAGGATCTCCCAAAAACCCCTTTTAGGCCAAACAGTGCAGTGATTTAGGTTGTATAACAGAACACACACATTCACACTACACACACAGTGCCATCCTCAGCAGTGAAATGACAATATGAGACCTGTACTCCGTGTTCCTATAAGATTAACAGTGTCTGCTATTGATTCAAAAACATACAAACATACACAGCGCTCAGCAGATGGGTGAGCGGGTGCTCAAGGAAGGGAATTTCAGCTGGAATGGCTGTAACTTTCTTGTTTAGGTGCTATAAAAATGAAAAAAAGAAAGAAACCACAACATAACTCCCATTTTCCGCTCTCGCTCTCCCAGCCCTGTTTAGACAGATTTGTACTCCTTAAACCCAGATACTACCTCCAGGCCTCTCTCTCTCTCTCTCTCTCTCTCTCTCTCTCTCACCCATCTCTTCTCTTTCATTATCCCAAAGCTGGCACAGTGCTGCCTGCCTGAATCTGAGCCACACTGCGAGTTATGGTGATCATTAGCCAGGGCAGAGCTGAGATGGGCTGGCCATGCACATGAAGCGGTCAGACTCCGTCTATCACCTGACTGAGTGAACTGAGTCCAGAAGGGAGTGGTCCACAGTGTGTGCTGCTGAAAAGTGACTTTCTCCAGCATCTGGAGTCTTTTTGAGTGTCATACATATCAGACAGGGAAGTGTTGGCATTCTGTTGATGCCAGAATTGGATCTTGGCTTTTATTTTAGACAATTCTCAATTATATGTTGACTGTCATCTGACACTAATGTCTGATTTCTCATCAGCATCATCTTCTTCATCATCATCACCAGCATCATCATCATCTTTTTCATCATCATCTTTTTAATTTCTTCATCATCAACATAATCTTATTTTTCTTTTTTTTTCTTCATCAGCAGATACAGATACAGATATATTTAATTGATCCCTTGCAGGAAATTAGGTCCCAGCCTCATTGCTGGCAGGGCAGCCATTATACAGTGCCAACCTTCATTATAATCATCATCTTCTACTTCTTCCATTTCTTTTTCTTTTTCTTTATCATCATCATTTTCTTTCTCTTCTTCTCCATTATCATCATCATCATCATCATCATCATCATCATCTTCTTCTTCTTCTTCTTCTTCTTCTTCCATTTTCAGTTTTTTTTTTCTTTCTTATTTTTCAGCTGGATGTTTGTCCACTAACTTGTCTGGACTTTTCGAGATATCAATACCAAGCCAATTTCTGATGGTTTGGCCTGATGGAGAATAATGGGATTGTACACAAATGTTTGTTTTGATATGTGGATTCCACATGTCTTATTTTGGTAAAATGCACACTTTGATAAAATTAACACTCAAGCCACCAGGTTGGATACATTTCCTGACAAATAATAGCAACTACCTAGCAATGTACTTGCAACCAACTGGCATTTGCTTAGGCTGTGCAATCACTCAACATTTTCTTCAGGAAATCCACTCATTTATATAATAATGGTATGATATAACATTAACTGAGGTTACATTAATGCACTTTTCTCCCAAAATAAATCAGGTGGGATGCCCTGCTAGTATACTAGCACTGATCTTCAAAAAGCAGCAAAAACATGTCTGAAATGTTTTTATTTATTTATAATTATTTACTTCTGCATATTTATTTAAGTTTGCATTTAGCTACAATATTGTTTTCAGAAACAAACCACAATGTGATTCCACAAATCAACAGCATGTCACAAATGTCCCACCACTGCCGGTTCTGGTGTTGGGCCTGGCATCTCCTGGCAGACTGGAGGACAGTTCTGTCTGGTTTCACGAGGTTAAGGCTAGGTTTTATGAAGTGTCACCCTGCAAAGCCTATGTTTACAGCTGCAGGGGAGTAAACGGGGACTCAGTGCAGTTCTTGCAAATTCCAAAGAGTGAAAAGGGGCCCCAAAATGTCACAGCTAATGAAGTCTGTAAAGAAGTTTGTTTGACTGAGAAATGCCCATGGACTCAGACTTACTCATCACCATCTTCTGTAACGTGAAAGTGTTTATGAGGAAACAAATGAGAGAGAAATATCCAAACTTCAACAAGTGCAGAACACTTCAGTTTAAATGTGTTGGTGCCAAGACAAGAAATGACCTTTTTGTGTGAAATATGAACTGGACTGAGCACTGTGAAATATTTATCTTCAGAAACAGACCCAAAATGCACATGTCCAATCACTGTATGCCTACATGCTTATTAGACATTGTAATTACAATGACAGTTAGAAGCACTGATACAAGTGTATCGGGCTGGAGAAACACGGCTAGTTTGAGAGGCCAGGAAAGAAATCTCAGGAGCTTCTTGTAGCCAAGAATGAGATCAGATGGAAACATAAATGAGACCTTAGATTAAGTCTCTTGCAGCTCACATATTTCTCCTGTGAAGAGTAGTCGTCAGTAGTCTCATGTCTCCTCTTGAGCTGTAGTAGATGTCTCAATAAAATCTCACACTAGACTCACATTTGCCAAGACACTAAAAGTAATGTTTACTACAGACAAGAATCTCAATATGAACTCAACAGTTTCTCATCCATGCCTAGCTCAGTTTTGCACATCTGCTAACACTCCTGAACTTCACAGAAGTTTTCTTATTACCCTTTCTTCCCTGCTGTGTTCATATTTGGTCATTTCTCCCCTTAATCTCACTTCATGGTAAAACAAATCTAAGTTTCTTTGTGGGATATGTGTTGTGGTACCTGGCAACCAAAACTAAAGGTGAGCATACATTAACTAGTGATATGTTGGTTGCTGACGAGCTGATTCCTTTATATGCGCAGTGGGAGCTGCTCGTCTGAGAGCTATTTATTTATTCTTTCCCTGTGGTCAGGAATGGTTTGTTAAATGGTCTGCCCAGTGCCAAGCAATGATTGGGTATAGACACTTGAATTGAATGAAGCAGTTAAGTACATGGAAGGGTGGATGAAAAAATATGTTTTTCATAACCTAACGCAGAGTGGCACAGTGGAAGCATGCCTGTTGATGGATGGTAACCATCCTCTAGTAATGGCTTGCTTATGGGGAGGCTGTGGCTTGTAGGTTAGAGGTCTGGTCTTCAATCCCCAGGCAGGTCATGACTGAAGTACCCTTAAGCAAGGCACCTAGCCTTTAACTATAAGTCTCTCTGTATAAGAGCGTCTGCTAAATGCCTCAACTGCAAATGTAAATCTAATCTAATAGTGACAGGTGACGGTTTTGATGATGTGAATGAATAACTATTATATATCTCCACTCTTGAGCAGAATCTCCATTCATTCTCCTGAGCCACTAAAGAGCAACACTTGAGCAAGAAAACTTCTTGGTCTATAACTATATGCAAGCAATACAAGTTAAGTGTTTCCTAACGAGTGTAAATGTAACTTAGCAGGTTAGCATGTTGAAAATGCTAAGCTAACAGTGTGGATTTTTGTAGGCTAGAAGTGAAAAACTGGCAACAATGACATTGCGTAGTGTGAAACAGTGAACGATTAGATCATTCCTTTTAAAAACGGCCTCACATTCCACTTTGCAGCTGGAAGATCATAAAACCTGCTCTATGACACACACTCACAGACACCCCCCATCTTTTTCAAACACACACACTTCATTTTTTGGGTGCCTGGACAAGTGAATGTGGATGGGCTGTAAAATCTGGGCCGTAATTGCCTGCTTGATTCATAAAATTAAGCCATAAATACTTTCCCATCCGAAGAGGACAGTAATTCAGCCCTATCAGCTCTAGCGCTCTTCTCAATTCATAAACTGAAGGATCTAAATGCCTTAGCCTCTACACACACCGCTGCTCAGGGTCTCAGCGAGTGTGGCTGTGTGGTCGTGATTTACGCCCCTTTATCAGTTGCTAATGGGACTGTGAATGTGCATGCTCACAGTTCAACCTCCATGTCAACTAGCACTCACTGGGAGACCTGTGGGCCTCAGCAGCGTCCAGTCGGGCCCTAATGGAAACCATGTGCCGCCTCTGCACTAAAACTAAGCCCAGAGGTGTAGTCTAGTCCAGTTCAGTTTAGAATTGTAGTCTCTTTTGTTTGTTGTTTTTTGCTGTATGACTAAAGCTGTATATACAAAATAATGCATTTGATGGGACATGACTGGTGGGGCACCACTACTAAACACCCTGCAGTTGCTGATATCCATCTCCAATCAGTTAAAGAGACATAATTAGTAATATGAATAATATTGTGTTATGTTATTAGATTTTTGACTAGTGTTTTATTTGTTATTGTTGTTGTTATGTTGGCGAGATGTCCATTATTTTTTAGCTTTGAAAGTGGCAATCGTAGTGGTACCCAGTGATGGATTGGTGCCCTGTTCTGTTCTTGCGGTGAGGGGGTAGGGGACTAACCATGACCCTGATCAAGATTAAACAGATAAGATAATGGATGGATAGCTGGAACCCTTGTGGTGGGCTCTCAATGTGTAGTTTGAAGAATAAAGTTCAGTTCCAGATATTTTTGATATTTTACTCCTGAGCCATCACATGGATTTATTCAGTTAATCAGCCGTATGAATGATGAATGTATTACACATATATATAGCCTTTCTCAAACCCAAGGACGCTTTACAATTAACACACTAAATTTACACACTTACAACTCAACCACACACTCTGGTGAGATGCAGCAGCCAACCAGAAGCGACCGTCCACCTGGAGGACTGCATCAAGCGCTAGGGGTGTGGACACAGGACAGAATGTCAACCCTATCTGGGCATACACACCTACAATCATACACACAGACCTACACACTAATTCACACACACACTGGGGTCATTTTAGAGTAGCCAATTCACCTGACCTCCATGTTTTTGGACTGTGGGAGGAAACCCATGCAGACACAAGGAGAAAATATAAACTCTACCCAGATGGGGACTTGAACCCAAGACCTCAGTGCTGGGAGGCAAACGTGCTAACCATCAAGCCACTGTGTCGCCCCAAGTCACACTTTGATTTAACACAAGGACACAATGATTAACTAAACCAAGCACTCAATGATAACTACAAATACTACAATGAACTGCCAAGAGGAGACGTCTGGATATAGTCGTACTGATCAACGTTAAAACAATAATATGACTTTATGTGTATGAATATGAGTTACTTGCAGTACCCAGTCAATAGATCATTAAAAACTAATTTATTTTTATTGTTTCTTTTATGTATGTAACTAAAATGCCAAATCAAATCAAGGTGAGTTTAAACTGACTTGAAGTCAGAAATTGACACTTTCCACTTCTTCCTGCTGACAGAAATCCGGCTGACTCTACCCTGCACATTCCCCATCATCACCTCTTTCTCATAATCCCTAATCTCTCATTCAAACAAGGCCCAAAACATGGTTTTGAGCTCCTTCACTTGTCCCGACAAGAACCTTCTCCCACTTTTCTGCTCTTTATTATGTCTGTGAAGCCATCCCGTAAAGCCACGTGAATGGCAGCTATCTTCTTCTTTATTTCCACACTAGTGAAAAAAGAGGGAGTTTGGAGACGTGTGGGACAGAGGAGGTTCTAGCCTGTGGAGCAGAGTGTGTTTATCTATGTCACAGTCTAACGGTGGCTGACCGTGAATAAGGGAAAGGGGGGTGTTTTTGTTTCCATGGCAGCTGGGGCCCTCTCTCTCTCTCTCTCTCTCTCTCTCTTTCTCTCTCTCCTGGAAGAGGCGCAAACACAAACCACACTGAGCATGTTGTGCTTTAGGCCTGGAGGCGGCGGTCAGGGCCCCGATGACTCCCTGGGTGGTCTGGCCCCGCAAATGTTTATGATCTAAACCAACCTAATCCAACTGGCTTGTTTAAGGGAATTGAGAATGATTTACAAGGCCTGCTACGGCCAAGAATAGGAAATCAGAGGAAATCAGGGCACAGCTTCAAGTCTGTGGTAGCCTTACGACTCTACGGTTTTGCTTGGGCTCTATCTGTCCATCTCACGAGGGGGGGTTGCCAAGAAGAAGTGAGAGATATTTAATGTCAAAGTGTGACTTGTTGGGTTGAAAAGCTTTCAAAACTGTGGATTTAGAAGATTTGCAATGGGTTTGTACAGTTATACACCTGCATGTGCGTAGTTACAGTTACACTTGGACTAGATCCGTGCAATTTTACGCTTGAAGTGAAACTGTGGAATAGAGCTGTAATCTATCCAGCCCTAAGCACACCTCCATAGCACATGGTATGTGCTTCTCAATATGTTTTTAATAAATCAGCTTGCTTGTTTTGTCATTTTGCAAAGTTTTGACATATTAAATGGAAAGCTATATTGCTTATTTTATCATAGGGGCAGCTGTGGTCTGGTGGTTAGGGATCTGGTCTTGTGACAGGAAGGTTGCTGGTTTGATTCCCGGGCAGGTCATGACTGAAGTGCCCTTGAGCAAGACACTTAACCCCCAACTGCTCCCTGGGTGCTGTGGATAGGACTGCCTGCTGCTTCAGGCACATGTTCACAGCCTAGTGTGTATGTGTGTTTCATTGCACAGATGGGTTAAATGTGGAGGTCAAATTCCATTGTGTACAATTACATTGGAAAAAAGTTTAATCTAATAATGCTCTTTAAAATCTGCATAAAAATGACTGATAATCACTCAATACTTTTAATCCACTTGTTGTTTTAAGTGGCTGAAACTACATATACATTAATTTTCAATACATTCATTAAAAATATAAAAATTAAATGTTATTAAACATATTAACTATAATAAAAGCTTCAATATATGTGATAAAAACTGAAATTCAAGAGAAAATAAAAATATGCTAACATATGGTGGCCCTGCTCTGCTCCTTCAATGTACATGTGCTGACAATCTTAATATTAAAGGTCAGCACAATAATCAAAATCACCAAATTTTCTGCCACATATTACCTGCAATTACATAAAGTCACCAGAGAAGCCTTCAAATCATACATAGTGCTGCGTAAAAAGGTTTCACAAAAATCATATAAATCCTTATGTCTTCAACAAGCCCTGCTGCTGTCTGAAGTGCAGTGATTTTTATCACTGGATGGGAAAACATTGTGCTAATATTAGCATAGCGAAAAATAACTCCATTGAAACCTCAGTTTTTGTCATTATTTCATTTTAATGTGTCTGATAATAACCAAAATGAACGATGACTGAAACAATATTTCCCATAAGAAATAATGTAAATATAATTAATCTGTTTCAGACACTCCAACATATTAACAAAAAATACATTTTATATAGAGTAACTATAGTTTTACAAAACAATGGGAAATAAGTACAAAAGACTAATGAAATGGATAAATGAACATTTAAATTCACTTTATGCTCTGTTTTAGAGAGTGCTGTTGTGGTCCAGCTGGCAGAACTTTCTTTTGCACACCTATTTTTAAGGTTTTTGGCCGCTATTTGTTTTTGCATCCATTTTCAGGAGGTAGTGGTGTGCGCTGTCACTTTAGTGTGACGTGTTTTGTTTGTTTTGAGCATTATCAGCAAGAAACAAAGCCAGAGAAACAAGAAGAAACAAAGCTAGAATACACAACAAATGCATGGGTGAGTGACAAATGTGTGGGCGGATGCTTTGTGTTCATGAAATTAGCAGCGAGTCATGTGGTCACACTGATGAAAACTGGGCAGATGGACAATAACTGGGACAAAATTTCCCCCCAAAAAAGTTGACGATAACCAAATTGTAGCAGGGCAAATGATAATCGAGGTTCCATTGTATTGGAATCAGATGCTGTAGCTGGAAAGGCTGTTTAGATGAGACAGTCTAAATATAAAAAATGAGTTGTTTTGTAACACTGGTATAGCTAAACATCATAGTGCAGCCAGAGTGTAGGGCTGCTTCACTTTTTAGAGGCAATGCTCTGTCTGTTTTCTACAGTCACTGTGTGTTGTCAATAAAGCTGTAACACCACTGACAATATCTAATATCTAATCTAAATATCTAAACACAAAAGACAATATCTAAAACAGCTTTCATTTTAGTTTCAAAATCATGTTTCAAACAAAATCTTAAAAATTTTGCATTTGTGTTGTCATTTTAAATAAACAATATCTTCATTTTACATGTGAAACACTAGTGACACTCATGAGATGAGACAAAATTTCTTTGTTTTAGCTAAATGTATCAAAAATGTGTTGAGAAATTTTATTTACTATCCAGTGCTCAGACTTGCTTCTTCATGTAAGCTGTTCAGAAGTAGATTAAAAAGTAGATTCTGTTTTAGGACATTTTAACAAAGTTAAAGTTATATATATACATGGTACATACTATAATTTGAATATACTTAATACAAACCAATTTATTATCAAAATGTTTTAGCATTGCTCTTTTTTAAGTTATAATGATAAAACAAAATAATACAAATGAACTGTGAACAATATAACATACATAGGTTTTTAAAATTCCAAAATACTTAAAGAAAACTGCCAACACTGCTGATTCATTAAAGTGGTACATTTTAAACTGTGTCTTTTGACGGGAAGTCCATCAAGACCTCCCACTTGGACTCAGATGTAGGTCTGTCTTTAGATCAGGGCCCACCACCAGACCTGCCCAGTACAGTAATGTTAGCACATCTCTGTAGACGCTCCTCAGAGGCTGTGGTTCATGTTCCAGCACCTGGGCCGCATTTCCTCAACAGTGACCCCCACCACTCCACACCGTCATTAAGGCCATCAACCACAACTTGTTTCTTTCTATACTTTCAGACTCTGTTGAGCATGCCCTGGTCACAGGTTAGTGTCTTGAAAGATCGACTAAATCGCTGCTGAAGTGTCCATAGCAGGCACTGACTTTTATGTTGGCTCTGCTTTGAACCAGAGGCCAACGTTTAATGGCACATGATGCCATCTGTATGTAACCAACAGCTTGTAAATAAAGATGAATGAGAGGATATTAGAATGTTAAGTGTCATAGTGTAGGGTTGCAGAGATGATGGTTGCCAGATTGTAGCAGAGGCTCAGCTGGACTTCAGTTCTCATAAGCTGTAGGGGTCAAACCGAATTCTGTTTGTGCTAGAACTACTGGCTATTAACATTTTGAATGGAAATTAAAGGCACAGTATGTAGTTTCCAGCGACATCTAGTGGTTTAGTTTCCATATTGCAACCAACTGAAAACTATTTCCACAGCTCCCCCCCCCTCCAAACACAAAAAAGTCTCTACGGTGGCTGTAAGGTGTCAAATCTTTGATACTCCCGAACGCGATGTCTAATAGCAGCTTTAGAGCTTGTGATATGTCAAGTGGTAAGATTAATTTTAATTAGAAATTTAGGAAATGTAATATGTAAAATTATCATGGATACAATGCAGACGGAACATATTTTCTGCACTTCAAGTAAAGTAAACATCAAACTTTTATTTTTTCACGGCAAGACAGCAGCGCGCAGTTGAGCAGCGGCTTCTAACGCTCCTAGTGTAGCCAGTTTTAGTAGTTTTTATGTTGGTTTACGTCGGTTCCGATACTGATTTCACGCGCCCTTGGCGGTTTAGTTACAGCAAAACCGAACATATTCAGATAAGAGACAGTTTAGCCACAGAAGCAGCAACTCTGGATAATAACGTTCGGGCTGAGCTGGGCAGACTACGGCTTCTCCGGACACCGGCCCGCTGGAGTGGAACACAGGCCGGGAGGAGGAGACGAGACCGGCGGCAGAAGAGGAGTAAACAGGGCGGCGTGCTAGCCAGGCTAACGCTAATCGTCCCCCAATTCTATCTCTTTTCCTCTCCAACGTCCGCTCTCTGAACAACAAGCTGGACCTCCTGCGGCTGAGGATGAATGTTTCTGAGGTAAGAGGAACTGCGCGGTGATTTGTTTCACAATAACATGGCTGAACCAGAGCATGCCGGACTCTGCCTTCCAGCTCTCAGGCCGGCAGGTCTTCCGGGCGGACCATAACCAGCAGTCCAGGAAAACCAGAGGGGCAGCTTAATATTCTACGTCAGTGAAGGTTGGTGTACAAACTGTGTGTTGGTAAACAGCCACTGTCTGAGGCGAGCATAAGAATCTTGACGAGCATAAGAATGTTCCGCCGTCTTAACAAATAAACCAAAAAACATTTCTTCTTGCTTCTCCTCTGTGTATTTCTTCTTATTGAGGTATATGTGAATTTCTTCTTCTTCTCCTGTTTTATGTCAGCCAATGGTAAAACAAAGCTACAGCGCCATCGAATTTGAGTGGCCAATTCATCATTACAACACAAATTTTTGTGTAGATTAGTAATATTTGATTCTTCAGCAAACTAATAAAATGGAATCTTATTCGACAAATATAGATGTAACCAGCGCCCAGCTTGTGGCTGACTCCGGCGGTACAACGTAGCGGCACAAAGTTGTCATCAAGATTTTCCTGTTTCCTCCGATCGTTTACCTTTTTGTCAAACACAACATTACTACTTAACCGGTGAGTTTAAGCTACCGCGACA
>BRDA01008259.1:40422-57204 GCA_036984385.1 Crenuchus spilurus | reverse complement strand
TAGCCTCGTTTGTCCTTTTAGAACTACTGTAGAAACACGGCGATGCAACATGGCGGCCTCAGTCGGTGTTCGACCCGCGACCAATGTAGATATAAACAGCTTATTCTAAGGTAAAATAATCAAACGACTTCTTAGTTTATAATGATTAGATGTGTTTTTAATCATTTTTATTAGTGATTATCTTAAATTCTGCTAAAAGATAACCTTAAATATTACATACTGTACCTTTAAAGTGCCAGCTGTTCCAAAGATCAAACACGTATTGATGTAGGCAACTTATTAGAAGAAGATCTTGTAGGATCTTGTGGGTGTAGAGCACTGATACAATTATACCAGTGAAATACACACTACCATGAGATGGTCCATCTAATGGTAATTGACCAGTTGACTAATTATGCATCACCAAGTTGGTCAACAATCTATAGCTGTACACCTGTATAATAGAGCTAGACGTGGCCAATGACTATACAGTCCATGGCCATATGTTCTACAATGTGTAAGATAGCTGCGTTAGATGTTCAGCTTCAAGAAAATGACTGATAACATCAGAAATATGTGCCAAGGGTTGGCAGTTCAGATTAATATTGCACTGTTTATTTCTTTTGGCCTGCAGGCAGCCTGTATGTTTGTGTAGACATGCGCTCAGCACGCTGCCGAACACGTATCTGTAAAGCCCCTGGTGTGAGGCTTAATCTGATGCACGTCCCCGACATCATTTAGCATCATTATGCTTGCACGGTCAAATGAAAAAGCAAATTTCTGTGTTTAGCAGGATATAAATATGTAAATGACTACTGATGCTTATTTTTCCTCCCTGTTTGTTTACGGTCATTAAATGTGACTCCCGCTGGCCAAACGTCAGTGGTCCATTCATGCCATGTACATGACGGGTGCAGTCCACCAAAGCCTCACCTGCCAGAAAGTGGAAACAGGAAGACTCAGGTGGTCAAAATCAGGCTCCCAAAACCTTTCTTTTTTTTTTTTTTGCATGTTCAAAAGAACCACCATCAAGGTGAGCACTAAAGAAAACTTTTCACAGAGCCTGTTTTTGGCCATCATAGTATTAATAAGAACTGTTGGTGAGTTTAATGGAATGCTTGTTCTCAGTGGTGGCTGGTTAATAGAGGGCATCACCCTCCATTGTAAAAATAGTTTTTATTTTCATTTTTTAAATAAGCACTTTTAAAAATAATTAATACCTACATTTTTTAAGTATGTATGTACTAAACATGCAGAATAACATGTAATATATAAAATATATTTTGGGGAAATTAGCTTTCTGGTTCATTCTCTCTCTTCTGAGGTGACAGAAGTATCAGCCAGTCAAAGAAGCAGCAGTCAATCACTGACCTGCTCTCACAAGATACGCGCCTAACAACATAAATTTAGCCAATCAGCGTCCTCAAACCTGCAGCCAATCACTGACCTGCTGACAAACGATACACACATAGCAACAGAAATTTAGCCAATCATGGTCCTTGAATCTGTTGTCTAAAGGCTACATTTATCAACACAGCAGCAGTCAGGTTTTAGGAGCATCTGACATCATTAACATGTAATACATATACAAATGTCTCATATTTAGTTTAAAGAGTGTTTTGAACCAGACTTGTTTCTGAACCAGCCTCATTTGGTAATGTTACATACTGTGCTTTATATCTTTGCACATTTACAGGTAACTAATGACAATTTTTATTAACTATTAGTGCACTGATTTTTTATGCCAATTAAATAGTTAGTAACTTTTTGAGCACTACTATCCTGCAGTTTGTATTAAATAATATTGGGATGGTTGAGGAAACTGACTGAATATGGCTCAAACAGCCCCACCCAGAATATTTTACTCCGGCCACCTGTTTTTATTTTGTAAATAAGTCATAAGTGGACCTCGGGGAAAATACAGTAACATATGTATGATGTTTCCCTTTAAGATTATTCTTCAGTGTTAGCAATAATACAATATGTATTATCACATCTATTCTGAGATAACAATAAGTAAAAAATGACAGTCGTTTTGTTACATTCACTGAACTACACATGGGCCACACATGAATTTGTATTGCACTGCAACCCTTAACATCCTAGTTATGCCTCTGATGGTAGCATATAGAAACCCAGCATAGCTGTTTGACAGAGGATATAAATGCATTTCCAGTCCCTTCGACATTCACTATTCACTGTCTTTTGACTTCATCTTTCTCTGTGCCTTAACTTCTTTCATAAATGGGAGTGGGGGGTTGCTGCAGCTTGCCCTGTTATTCCAATGTTTCCTCCACAGGCAGCGACCAATGAAGCTCATCTCCTGTCCAGAGAAAACAAAGCCAAGCCACATTCCCAGAGTTCAATTTGCTGTTACATCGGAGGTTTGTGAATTGGGGTTTGAGCCATGTCTGTTGACTGAGGGGAACTGGGCGGAGTGGAGAACTTTCTCCTGCACAGTACAGTAGAGCAGAGGGAACACTGTCTGTTTTGGCACACAAAGCTATGTTTGAATGGAGATAAAATATTACAGAAATTATGTTTCCTCTGCCACAGCATACGATTCCAGTGTTTTGTCCCTTGACTATACTTACTTACCAATTTATGTTCTTCATGGACACTCACATTGAATTATTATAATATAATTAAATTAAAGATAGGAACACACACTCTATCCTTCTTATCTTTCTAATGGGCTATTACTATAAAAAACGTTTCTTCTTCTTGGTTTTTATATTTTTCTACTTTTTCTGTATCATCATCATCATCATCATCAACAACAACATCATCTACTTCTTCTTTCTCTTTTCTTCTTAGGTGTGTGTGTGTGTGTGTGTGTGTGTGTGTGTGTGCGTGTGTGTGTGTGTGTGTGTGTGTGTGAAATGGTCCACTTGTTCACTGATCACTTATTAGAACGTCCTACATAGAAGACTATTCAGGGTAGTTTTCTGTATAAACAATCTGGAACAGTCTTCTTTGTTGAGTGAGGGAACTGTGATCTGTTGTGGTACTGTGAGTAGTGTACATCAGTTGTACACTATATTTTACACAATATAGTGTAATCAAATTGTTCACAGAAAATTCTGAACACTAAATAGTAAACAGTCTAAGCTACTACTTCATGTACCACAAATGTTTGTCTTCTTTTAACTCATTTTCTTGTTAAGTTATATAACTGTTAAATTATAAATGGATATACTTGGAATTAAATTATTATATTATATTATATTATCGCCAGTCTTTACTGTTCTAGACTACAACATCGTTTATCTTGTCTATCACAAACATTGCTCGGTGAGTCATGGGAACCTTTTTCTCCAGCTAGGAACTAAAGTTTGAAGCTGAAGTTTCCCTACAGTCTGCTTCATAGTAACGGGACGAATGTCATCATGTTATCTACTATTGAAATTCAGTGATACTGACACAGTTTTCCCACTTTATAACAGCCTTACAGAGCTCATATAAGCGACGCCTTGTTCTTATAGAATCGGACTGTTTACTGAGTGTGTAATCTTTATCTGCTCGGTGTTTGGCTCTGTAGTCAGCTAATGTTAGCCGTTAGCTGCTGCATGCTAACAACAGACTGAGCAGAGTCTCAGCAACAGACAGCGCGGTTATTTATGCTGTACGTTCAACTGTACACTGTAAACCACAGACAGTCCATACAGGTACGTGTACTGTGTTTATACGCTGTTTTTTGTTTCTGTCCGTTTCATTTATTGTGTGAAAGTGCTGAATTATATCTGTCAGACGTGTTGTCATGCTGCCATGCTGTTCAGTGAATATATGACACAGCTTGTGCTGATGAAGGGAAACAAGAGTTTTTGTCATCTCTGCTGTATACCGAGCCCTTAACTACATAGTTATCTGTGTTATTGCTTTAAACAGTTAAATGACTTAAAGTAATTTTATTTTTTTCTACATATCAAATGTAATTCTAAACTAATTCCTTCATTAAACGATCCTCAGGGTTCACAGATGAAATGCAGTTCTTGGTTTTATTTATAAATATTAAAAGCCTACAATGTATAACAAGACAAATAACAAAACTAAATGATAATCAATAATAAACTGTAATTCCAGTGTTTCTTTTTTCCCTTTTATTTCACAATGAAACATCACTTTTTTCATGTCCAACTGGTCAGTGATGAACAGTCATATGCCATAAGCTGAAATTAGCAAAAAAACTTCAGTTTAATCTTTCAGTATTACACTCCTACAGCGAACATACATTCTTAAAGATTAAATACTTAATCACAGTATTTTGTAAAATGCAGAAATTGTATCTTCATAAGAAAATAATATTGCTTGCATGTATGGTTGATTGGAAAGCAGTGTTCACAGATTTCTTGCCAAAAAGACAAGCATATCTACTTATTTGGAGAGATGGAGAGAGAGAGAAAGCAGCTTGGCACTAGACATCTTTCTCATTAACTCTTTCACTCTCTCATGCTCTTTTGTGCACACACTTTCTTTGTCTAAAGTCCTTAATAATTGTGCTTCTTTGTCACACACTGATATGCATGATTGGTGGCTTCTGATTGGTCATCATCAGGATGTTCATATGATCATTTTTATTGGGTGGATTTTTCTCTTTTTAAACTTTCAAGTTGTTGGATAATTTAAATCACAGGAAAATTGCCTTCATTTAAATTGTGATTGACCAATTAAAAAACGATTAATCAGTCAGGCCTAGTTAATTGTTTATAAATATTATTACAAATTAACATCTGATTTAATATGAGCTAACATCATACTTATGATACTTATCTGCAACTCAATCATGAGAAGTAAAATCTTACTCAATAAAACCCTCTATTAGCATTTAGTGAAGTTCTATCAATGAAGGTAATTTGTGATGCACAAACAATAAATGTATCTTGATGAAGAAAATGTTTTTTGCATTTTTGCTTTATAATGAGCCCTTTTGTGTATTCATTTATGTTTTATTGTTGTTTCTGTCAACTCTCTGCCCTTAAATGCAGTTATAACATTCACTTGTAATGTCAGGGTAGTATAATGAAGTAACAAATCTTCAGTATGGGGTTAGTTGTAAGTCTTGGCTGTAAATGTCTTTTTTTGCCTTGCAGTGAGAAAGATGGAGCTACAAGCGGTGTTAATGGCCGCTGGCGGTGGGTCCAGAATGATGGACCTCACCTACAACACACCTAAACCTTTACTGCCTGTGGGGAACAAACCGCTCATCTGGTACCCTCTCAACCTGCTGGAGAGAGCTGGCTTTGAAGGTAAAGTGCACCATCATTATAAATAGCATGGCATAGAGTACTGTAATTTGCTTTATTGTGTCACACAGTAAAGTCCCTTGTGTTGAGTTGGAATAAGCTGGAATTAACACTGTAGGGGTTAATTCAACACAGGAAACTTTAATGTACATTATATCCACAGAGTGTATTATTATTTATTTTTATTGCTGTGTACACTAGGGGGTATTCAGGCACTTTTTTTATTAAATATTTTCATTTGTTTTTACAGCACTGGCTCAATCACCCCCAAATGAAATCATCCCAAATATTACATTTTTCTTTACGTTTGCAGTTATTTGTCAGTTTAATTTATTTTCTGTAATGCTTTACCATTATTAGTTATTAGCTATTGTTGGATAATCTTAACTATGTGATCTATATAATATTGACTAATTAAGACATCAATGAGAGTATAATAATCACACAGAGATAAATAAGTATACTGTAATTTCTGAAAGTTTAATTCCACAACTCTGCAGTTATTTAATTCCCCAGGATTGCATTTAACCAAACAAAGAGTGAGAACATGAGAGAAAGAAAAAGCAATCTGTTAAAACTGAGTATCAGTCTTTCAGGTCATTGCGTTATTTATCAAGTTGTTTATTCTAACTTTTTCCCACGCTGCCATTGAATTAGTGGTGCTCAAACATGTTACTTACAATATAACTGCTCCAACATACTGTTACTGCCAGTATTTTTACATTTTTACAGGTTTACATTTATGATTACACTAGCTGTGTGTAAAATATGTGATGTAAACAGAGCTAAGTTAAGTTTTGAAACAAAAATGCAACAAGAATTCTGTACTGTTGCTTAAGATGTGTTTGCAGGAAGAATGGTACAAAAGAACACCTGATGCACTTCATGGCTATGGAGGACCAAAAATGACAAAAGTATAAATAGGTAAATAAATGAATAAATAAATAAATAAATAAATGTGGGACCAAAAATGACAAAAGTATAAATAAATAAATAGATATACATTTTTTCATGGAAAAACCATGCATACTAATAATAAATGTTTTTACTTTATTTATGTATTTCCACATGTCTACATTTATTTATTTCTGTATTTCCACCGTATGTTAATTGAGTGGGCGGTCCTAACTTCATTCTAAAAGCACGATTGGTTAAAGAGTTCTGATAATTTCTTCTCTATTAATAATGCCTTGGCTTACAGCGACTGTTCTCTAGCGCGTTGCTGACATTGCACTTAACTAGTTAACTACAACTGATGAAATGTCTTTAAGAACAATTGCAAATTATTTAAGTTCATTGGCGAATCTTTTGTCATTTTTGCTCTCCCATTTACTTACCGTACTTATCTATTTATTTATTTATGCTTTTGTCATTTTTGGTCCTCCATACATGACTTGGTATGCACAGTGAAGTAAGGTGACACATTGACCAGCGTGTGTTCACACAGACAAATTTGACTTCCACATTTAAACAATTTGTGAAGTGAAACATGCATAACAACGCTATAGGTGGCTGTCAGCACACTTGCCCAGAGCAGCCATATCCACGGTGCCTTTGGGGAACAGGTGAGGATTAGGCGCAATGCTCACAGGCATTTCAGCAGTGTCCTGTTGTTTCAGGGATTGAACCAGCAACCTGGCACCCGGCTGGTTTCTTAACCACAAGCCTCACAAACACCAAAATGTCTTTTAAATACTGTGAGAAGGAATGGCATTATTGCAAAGTGATAAATACTTTAGCATCTTTTTACTGACTTTTTTGGAATGTGCTGCAAGCCTGTAATGAGGAAATGATGTATATTAATAAATGAAATGAAGTTGACCAGTCAAAACAATGTCTGCAGGGTCTGTCTACAATGAAATAAAAGTCAAAGTAAATGTAAGAAACTTTCTTTTGTGTCCCAACTTTATTTGCTGTTGAAAAATAACCACATTTTTGGAACCAAGCTAAAAAAAACTCACCTTTTTTGGAAAAAATATTGACTTTATGCATTTTCCAGTGTTCATTTGTGTTAATACACATCATCATCATCATCATCTCAAGATCCCTAATTTAAAATTGTTCCAAAAATGTTTATCAGATGTTTATGCAGAGACAACATTAGGGTGGTTTTGATGAGTTGTGGAGAAAACTAACAACTGCAGACAGTAAAATGGCAACTGCTTTTTGGGTTGAGCACATGGCCTCTATGTAAACTTCACACACAATATCTGTGTCTGAAACGGTTCCCTGTTTGCTTTGGCCTATACTGGGAAATCAACAGTACTGTGACCACTGTAACAGTAAACGTAGCAAACAATTTTAGACACTACATTAGATGATCAGGTAGGGCTGTGACGTCATGTATTTTTTGTCACTGCTGTGATAAAGCAACACAGCCATGTGGTTTTGGCGGTTTAACACTGCTAATGTGGGAGGATCTGTGTTCTGATATTTGGGGTGGGGGGCGGTTCCCTGTGGTGAATGTCATTTCTTATTCCTGCATTTTGTCAGTTTGTCGTTGTGTCTATCATGACAGGCATCCCTGTGACAAATGTTAAGGATCACAGCAGTTTTGGGTGTGGCAGGAGCTCCCTGTTGTAAGCATTGTTTTGTATTCCTGTAGTTTGAGTCAGGGTGTAGTCCACAAAGGAGACGATTAGTACAGTTAGATATCCTCACTGTGTTATGTGGTTTATTGATGTGCAGAACAGGTTGCTCTTGGTTGCAGGGCAGAAGGTGTTCACCCTGCTTCTGGTGGTGATCATGAACTCAACACCATGGGAAGCTTCACATATCGACTAAATCAGCTCTTTATTTTGCCACATAAACATTGTAAATATCATGCCTCGAGTCCCATGAAGCACACTGTTTCACAAGTGACTAATAGAATTGAAACATTTCATTAAAGTTGTATCATTCTGGTGATCGATGCTGGGTTTCTGCATTCTGAATGTTACTTTCCTGACAAGCTTTTAATGCCAGTGTTTTGTGAAAGTTCAAGTGAAACGTAAATAAATGTTCTTCAGTATAATCCACCTCAGAGAGTTTACACACAAATCATCAAAGCAAACAATTCAGTGTTTTATGGGTACTTCCCATTCATTAGGGTACATTTATTGTGCGCTGCTAATTACAGTACATTGTGTGATTGTTATAGTGCACTTGTTGTTCTGTTGCTGTTTTCAGACGCCACTACTCTTTGTTATGCGATGTTGTCAGTATGGCACATTGCCGCATGCAGTAACTTTAAATTGAATTTTAAATAAAATTCATTCTAAAATGTCGTAGCATCACTTGCAGGCCTGGAGGTGTGTGAAAGCCTAGAACGTATGCCAGCTTTTGAGCTTACAATTCTCCAATCAGCTGTTTTGTGCTACCAGAAAATTTCAATTATTATAGATCCACAATTCAAAAATAAGCTTGAATGTTGTTTTACATGCAGTTCTGTGTCTGATGCGAGACTACAGCAGAAGTCTGTTGACATTCTCCTGATTTCTCCCTGAGGTTCCTTGCACTACTGCAGTGCTGAAAGAAATCAGGTTTCGGAAAAACATTTAACAGCTTTTAAAGCCAAGTAAGGATAAGGAGGCATACATACTTAGGGATTGGGTTTTATTGGATTAATGATAATTAAATGTTTATTGTTCACACCTTGCTGTTATTGACTAATCCCGCTGGAATGAAGTTTGTGGCTATGGCCTTCTGCCTGCCCAGCAATACAGTATGTACCTTTATGTGTGGCACAGTATGCCTTGTTAATGGCCAGAGAGCCAGCCAGCAAGGTCCTGCAATTAGCTTTTACAAGTCTTAGCACAAACTACTGTAAGTAAGCAACTCTGCAAGAAAATGTTTATGCACTTAAACTAGATTCTGGGACAAACCTAATGTGTTACTTTTCATTAAGCTTAGGATAAATATGAGATGTTGCAGCATGTGACGTAAAAAGTCTTCTATGGCTCACTCTCACGACCCAAAGGCAGCACATTATTTGTGTCAAATCCTGGCATCATTCTGGACTCGTATAAAGGACCAGGTTAACAGTTGTATAGCTAGAGTGAAAGAATTGTGGTACATCATCTAAAGATAACTTATGAGGAAAACCATGGTGGGAACATAGCACAACTACTGTAATTACATGATTTTGGTTGCATTGAATCAGATGTGTTGCTGTTTTCTTTGGCCCAAGACATGACTGTGGACCCGCATGACTCTACCAATATTTTCTTTTAGCTAGAAGCCTGGATAGATGATGTTAATGATGTATCCAATGGGCAAACAGGTAATTGTTGTTGTTTGTCTGTTTTAGAGGTCATAGTAATCACCACTAAGGAAGTGCAGAAGGCCTTAAGCACGGAGCAGCGACTAAAATTGGATGTCAAGATGAAACTGGACGTGGTGTGTATTCAGGAAGAAGCTGACATGGGGACGGCTGATGCCTTGAGACACATCCAGCAGAAGATCAAGGTGAGCACTGTTTCAGAAATACAGAAAACCATGAACCTTGGTTTACTCCCTACGTTCATCCTGTAGTTCTTGTGCTGATGTTGGAGAAAACGAACTTTTATAGAATTGCTGTCGCTCACACTTTTCCTCCTTCTTTCTGCACCTGTCTTAAGATGGGATTTTGCCTACACACACAAACAAACACAGTCTCACAAAAAAAGTTGAGATGTGTTCATCTACGTTCAAGTTGTGGTGGAGAGAGAGAGCAGCTCTCAAGCTTGGTTAGTTTAGCAGTGTTGTAATTTCTTTTTCTGGCTGTTAAAAATGCAAAAATTACAGTAAACCAATAAGCAATAATAAAGGTAATAGAAGTACTGACAAAAAATCCTTATCCCTTGTCTTTGTTTACTATTGGTTGACTGAAATGTTTTTTTTTTCTTCAGAACTGATATGGATATCAATTATTAGTAATTAGGGCTGTCAAAGTTAACACAGTAATAACATATTAACGCAATCTCAATTTAACGCAATAAAAAAAATTTGGGCTTTTAACGCAAATTCTATTTGTTCCTGCGAGTCAGCCATAGTTCATGTTGAAACTTGATTGCATGCGGCATCATTAACAGTAGAGGAGTGAAGGCTGCTTTATACCTTACGCATCGAGTGTTGTGCGAATGATGACACAAGGCAATTGTAATAGTAATTGACATTTTTCACTGTACAGTGGAACCTTGACTTACAAGTTTAAATCATTCTGTGCCAAACATTTCAACATTAAAATGCTATTAATCTGTTTCAGCAACCCAAAAACCACACAAATTGATATACACCAAGTGTTTTAAATAAGAAAAATGTACTTCATAAATAACAATGTATAAAAACAATAATAATACATAAAGAATGTAAAGACAAACTGGTTTATTAAGTGTATTTACATTAAAGATCAGATCTTCTTCAGTGATATTTGCTCTTTTTGTCACACTTTCCTCACTTTCACTTGCAGGGAGTTTCAATAAAATCCTGTCCATAGAGCTTTGTTTCTTCCTCCATTTCAAAATGTCTAGAAAATGAATGAGACATGTTTGTTTACACAGCAACAAGCCACCACCTCATGCAGATAAAAAAATTTGTTTAAGTGCCAGTTCTGAAAATGCTTGATGTTGGCTCTGATTATCAGTCTGGTAGATTATCTTTCAGCTCCTAATATGAAGGTGAGTCTTAAATGATGTACACTTTAGTTACATTAAAACTTCTGTTGGCTGTAAAGTCTTACCAACACTTTCTGTACTGGGTCATTGTTTCCATAGTAACTGCTGTGAAGGTTTGAACATGTTACGTCAGTTCATTTATGACTGCAGTGCAACAAAAATGGCCACCCAACTTATGATCTGCAAGAAAGAAAAGCAGCCTGTACTGATTTGTTGCAGATGCGTTTTGACATCTGCAAACAAAATTTGGACAGACACTGTACGGAAAGTTTTTTGAAAAGAATCCTTACTGTTGATGAGACATGGATTCTTCACTACCAGTATGGAATGGAAACATCCAATCAAGAAAAAGTCAAACTTGAACTACAAACTCGAAAATTAATGCCGATGGTTTTCTGGGTCCCCTGAAAGAAGCCACAAGAGGACAGAAATTCACATCTGAAGAAGAGCTGAAGACAGAGGTGTATTTGTGGCTCACAGCTCAGCCAAACAAATGTTAATGAGATGATAGAAAAGTATTACCAAAGTGTTTGGTGATCAAAGCAGTTTTTACAGTATGTACAGTCTTTGCAGACTGAAGCAGAACCCCAAATTGAGGGTTTTTCAATGTGCCTATACATTATATGAGGCATTAGGCATATCACTAAATGCATGATGATGTGAATGATATGAAAATGTGACAAAGGACATTGTGGAGATATGAACTGAAGAATGTGCATTCTGGTAATTGCTTTTAGTTTTGGTTACAGTATTTGGTTGCAGTCAACAACAATCCATACCATTTATTTCAATACATGTCCCATCTCCAGCTCTAGTCTCATTAGTAGTAAGTGATGCACAATATCAACTTATTTTTTGATAAATAGGAAAAACTGATGATGTTGTTAATTCACACGTACTGAAGAATGTGTGGAAGCTTGTGTAGTCACATTGGTGGAAATTTCCCTTTTTCTGGACCCCACAGCACCCTCCGCTGGCTGCTGTACAACTCCCTATAACAACTCTCAGTTGTGTCTCAAAACTCAGTTTTGGTGTCTCCCACAAGTTGATGGTGGTGAATTTATAGACATTAGTACTAGAGATGGACCGATCGGCGTTTTTGAGGCCGATTTCGATTTCCGATCCCTTTTCAGCGCGATCGGCCGATAGCCGATACCAATCAAGGGCGGGGCTATATGCCATGCAAATCTAGGAGCAGTTGTTGGCACAAGCAACAAGAAATATGGTCGAAACTGTTTATTGCCGTTAATAACAAACTCATGTGAACATCACATCTATAAAAACATTAGCAGTAAATGACCTAAATCATACAAATACAGCCAATATTGCAGTCATTAAATTTAGATTATTAATAAATTTAAAACAAAAAATACAGTAAATAAAATAAATACAGGCAAAATTTCAGCCATTAAATGCAGATCCATGGTTATTTTACAACGAAAAAACTGCAACCATTAAATGTTGAATTATTTTAAAACCAAATTTAAATTAAAGTAAATTAAAAGGTCAGTACTAAAATCATTAAACCTTTAACCTGTAAATTATACAGATACAGACAATACTGCAATTCTAATCATTAAACCTGCATTAATGATTATCAAACGAAAAAAATACATTATCAAAGTCAAAGTGCACCTATTAAACATAAACCCTTGTTTTAAAACGAAAGCTGCAACCATTCAATGTAGATCTTGAATTATTATTATTATTATTATTATTATTATTACGAAAAACAGTAACCTAGTTAGCCGTGCTAGCTCTGCTGTTTGCTGATACTCACTGTATTCAGCCGCGTGGTGTACTCGTGTCGTATCAAATTAGTAGTATTAAATGTCTTTTTCTTGGTTCCTCCTCAGGGACGTCAATTTTACAAATTGCCTTGGATATGTTTTTTTCACACAAGGTAAAAAACTGCCAGACTGACGACATTCTGTATATCCGCACATGCAGCTGAACACAGTAAGCAGGTTCTTTAGCCACTGGCAACTCCTTCTGTTTTAGTCTGTTTGTCGAAAAAAGGGTATGTATTTCCCTCTAGTGGTTCAGCTAGGAATTGCAGAGACATGACAGGATGTGGTTCGCGGAGGGCTCCTCTTCCTTGATGAATCGCTAGCTGGAAATACAGAAATCTTGAGATCGGCTAAATTTCAAAAGATATCGGCCGATCGCCAATCGCATATTTTGATTAAAAATCGGCCGATACCGATACATAGCGGATCGATCGTTCCATCTCTAATTAGTACAGCCAGTATTTACTCTCCACTGGTAACTGGATACGTAGGAATGTGGTGGATATGTGCTTTGGGCTAGCGTTAGTGCTATAGCACTTATTTCACTAATGTTGAACAAGACCTTTTTTGTTTTCAAAGACATACTTTACTTCAACACACATCTGCTTTTCTAGTGTTTAATAGTGTTTTTTTGTGGTTGGTTGTAGACAGTTATATTCTATTGTATGTAGTGCTTTGGTCTGGCAGAGAGCTCACAGTTGTAGGAAACACCAAAACCGAGCTAAAAAGGCATTGGCACAGTCCTACCTCACTCATCTACCATAGAAAATTGAGTATCTGGTTCAGCAGCATTTGTGGATTTTATCACAGTCACAAAGCAAAAAAAGTTCTCCTGGAATCTGTGTCATGGAAAATTCTGGGTGACCACAATCTTTTGAGTGGTAGTGTGTATGTAGTTTCTAAAGCTTTTGATTAGCTCTGTCTTCCTAGTTAATTTAACAGTTTTACTAAATATAAAGTCAAGATCTTTATCAGGTTTTTTATTATCTGCCTTGATTGTTAATGATCAGATAATCAGTTAGTATGTTGTGCATTGTAATTTCATTGTTTTTTATTTGTTTATGGTTTGTTCAGAGTATTGTGAGTCCAGTATTTTGTATCTAATGGCACCATGAGCTGCAAATTTCACTTGTAGTTTTACATAAAGTAGGAATACAGTCACGACATGATGGTTCATATGATTCAGACTTAGGATGCCTGTGCAGTTCTTGTCCCCACCTGGCACCCATGTGAGTGGGTTAGGGTGGATGTGCGAATCTCTGTTAACCCCCGGGCTTCAACTCTGTTCACCGCCTCATTTCATCTGCTGAAAACCCAGCATCCACAGCTCCCCCAACTCCACAAACACATGATGTCAGGAGTCCGAGTCCACCTAGGTATTCAGCTGGGGTCTGCCAGGCATGTGTGCGGCTGTTTTCTGCAGGTCTGCGTAGGACAGGTGGTGTGTCTGTTGCTGTTGGGTGTTATGAGGTGTTGGAGAGTTAGAAGGTGTCATCACATCTGGGCCTCTGTTCCATCACCAGAACATTCTTACCCTCTGCTTTTGTCTTTTCTGTGGTCAGCACAATGTATCATTTCCAACACGCCTTGTGCGTGTGCCCTAAGGTCCATTGCATTTCGGCTTCCATGGCGATGTGGCCGTTTGAGGTTGAGGATGGTAAAAACATGTGTTAGAGCACATCACAGGAGATTAACTCCGCCATAATAAACACCAATGCACTGGAAAGAGAACGTTCCGGAGGAGGGCCTGCTCTAGCACGCTAGCCGCCACTGCAGATGCATTTATTTCTAATCCTGAAGAGAAATGAGAGATTAGAAGCTTTGAGTCACAGAGCTCTCCAGTGCACGAACAGCCCACTGTGTTGAGAGATGGCAGCTAGCAATAGGGGCTTCAAATCCCTGTTTATTATATGGACCCAAACATGTAGGCTACTCGTCTTCCTTAGCAAATAACGCCAACATAATGGCAGAATCTGACAAAGAGCCTCGCTGTAAAAGCGTTCTTTCATTAGCCCGTGTTTGGGTTCATACTGACGCCTTAAGTCAATGTTTGTGCAGAAACTGAATAATCTTGTGTTATGCAGCATTCTGCCAGGTCTTGTCAGTAATGGAGCTGCAGGTTCAATGAGATCACATCCCTTTCAGAACTGTGTACATATCTCTCCCAAAAAATGCTCTTTTACCATCCATGTGTATGCTAGGGGACTGAAGAAAAGAGTTCATTTTTGGATATTTAGTCTAAATCTGGGATGAAAACGAGCTTTTCTAAAGTGTTTCGGTGAATAGTGGACAGAAACATTTGTTTGTGGATGCTATTGATCCTAGTAATGACTTGCTAATGGTATCTTCCATTACCACAGTAATGCCAAACTAGTGGTATCGTCTTGAGTGCTTGTAGATGAAATCTTACTGTGATACTGACAGAGTCTGTGTGTTTGTGTGTGTGTTGTGGAAGAGTTGAAGCAGTAAAGAGCAATCTGACCTTTGGCTGATAAGTGTGATATGCCTGCCTTTTTTTGACCCGTGCTCCTGTCTCCACCCTCTTCCTGTCTTTCTCTCGCTCTTCCTCTCCTCTCCCCCTTCCTTCTGGGTGGTCTCACCTGGCTGCCTTGCAGGGCCTGGGGGTTAGTCAGGCAGAACCACAGCAGTCTGTGGGTGGCCCTGACCCCCCTCCCAACCTCCCCCCTCCACCCTACCAATTCCCCCAGCCCCCACCATCCTCGCGCACGTCTCTGGAGATCTGCTGAAAGGCCTAACAGCAGCCGCAGTGTTCTGACTGTCCCAACAGCTGACGCCCACTCAGCAGCCCTCGCGTCCCTGTGACCAGAGCAGGCCACCAAAGACCCACCCTGCAGCCTGGGGGGGCACGGCCACTGTCAAGCATTCAAGCCACTTGCTGGGTCTGCAGTGAAAAATAGCACCCTGTTAAGTGGTCAGTTCAGCAGTGGCAGAACATTTGATGTGAGGCTCACATTGGTCACATTTTTGAGGGCATTTTAGTGCCGTAGAGGCCTGCATACATGTGTGCCTGTGTGCAGATGTGATCATAAGTTATTTTTCTCCTGTTTCTCCCCTCTTATTTCTTGATATATGAATTTTCTCTGTAAACAGTTGTAATTTACCTGCTTTAAAAGTAGCTGAAACACTTTTTTAGTCAATTGTGTTGGTTGTTTTGATGGCTTCTGCAGTGTAGTAGTTTTTAATGCTTATTTTTTGTTCTTTTATTCCTCTACCTTGCGGTCACAGTCCACCATTCAGCCATAACATTTTAAGTAATTGTTTTTTCAGTGGTGCAGTAAGATTGAAGTGTTATACTAAGAGTATTGTAATATCTCAGTAAGTGTAGAGGAAGTAGATTTGTTCTCAAAATATTCACAATGTGGTATAATTTATGTAAAACTTTGCACAATTTACCAAACTTGTCAAGCAGTTTCCTATAATGTTCATGTTTCAGTAGAACATTTCTGCTGTGTAGAAATTCTATCGCTTAGTGGTACACAAATGTGCCTACTTTGAAAATGGATTCAGCAGTCAGGAAATATGACACAGGCTGGCACTCGGCAGAACAAGGATGAAGGAACTGGAAGAGTAAAATATGATTGTCTCTCCAAACAAAGATCAGAATTGTCCACACTATGATCTACTCTGTGGTTCTTCGTGGATGTAAAAGCTGGATAATAAGATGGTGCAGGAAGAATATTGATGCTTTTGGACTTTGGCGTTGGAAAACAAATAAATACATCCTCGACTAAATCAAACTTCAGCTTTCAGTAGAAGCTCAGAGAACCAAACTCAAGATCTTTTATCTTAGACACATTGAATGACCGTTAAGAAGCCTGACAATGCAAAGACAAGACAGGATGCCCTTGAGAAACACTATCGAAGAAAACAACAATAAAAATAATGTTATTATTATCATCACTTTGTTTACTTTATTAATAAAAGAAGAAATCCCTCAGTGTGCGTCTAAAATTGTGATGGTGGGGCAAATTGAGAGTTAACTATAAAAGATGTAATGGTTCAATTAGTTCATTGGTTGCTGATTAATCAAGCAGTAGTTAACTAATTAGGTGATAATTTGACAATATGTGACCCCGCCAGGGAAAACCAGGCCAAAGTCTTTTTTTGTAATAAAAA
>BRDA01008259.1:0-27394 GCA_036984385.1 Crenuchus spilurus | reverse complement strand
TATATATATATATATATATATGTCACTCCTTTTATTCGTAAACTTGTAGGACGCTAAAACGTTCAAGAGGGTAGAATCGACGTACAGGTGACACTCTCTGTATTAGATTTTCTTTTTTAGGTCTTTAGTGTTACATACTAAAAAAATTATTTTCAAATGCTTATTTTCCTCACTGTATATATATATATATATATATGTCCCCCTCTTTTTTCCCTTTTCTTCCCTCTCTCTCTCTCTCTCTCTCTCTCTGACAGTAGTAGAGTAACTGTTGTTTTCTCTCTGTATTCAGATGGAAATGCTAATCTTGCTCTAAAGCAGCTGAAGTGTGAGTGTGAGAGTGTGACACGGAGAGTGAGAGATGGTTAGAGACTCTGGGCTTACACTGTGTTTTTAAACAGTGCTCTATCCTGATCCCTTTCAGCCATGAGGAGCTCATGAACTACAATATACACTCCGGACAAACAGTCTTCCTTTTCTGGCTCTACTTTACATCTCTATAAGAATAACCACAATCCCTAGAAATAGACTTCAGCCATTCATACAAGATGTTTATGTGCTGAATTGGAGTGTAAGATATCAAATTACAGTGGTTTTGCTAAATCATGAAAAAACTTGTTGTTTGGACTGCATTGATTTTGGAATGGTAGAATGAATTATAACTGATCCACTCATTTTGAGGCTAAACAATACATTGAGGCCATACAGTTCTTTTAAATTAATGTTTCCTACTAATGTGTTTCTTCTCATTTGTGTTTGAATCATAGTGAAGTTTGAGCTAATTGTTTCATAATTGGATTGACTTGTTGCAAGCAGGGCTGGGCATCGAAATGCAATTCCCTTAGGACACCTGACTGAATTGCTTCAGACTTGCAGAGCACTGAAAGATATGAATACATGTTCCAGAATCTGTCAAAAGCCGTGTTTGGTTGTTATTAAATGTACATGAGGCCCTGTGATAATTTCTTCTTTTATAGGAGTTCCTCTTTTGATTTTATTTCCATCCAGATCTGCCATTTCTGTGTTTTTCTCCCTCCTTCACTCATCAAAATACAGGCTAAATTACCTACTGTTTTTTATTATTTATTACTGTTATTTATTTTATTTTTATTGTATTTTATTTATTTTATTATGTTTTAATAACAAATATTTTTATAATTTTTTTATTATTTTAATATTTTTATTATTTATTATTAACTCAGTGATTTTATGATAAGATAATCCTTTATTACTCCCACTGTGGGGAAATCCTAAAGGCGTTATAAATTTTCCTGGCAGATAATGTTGGTCATTTTTAGTCATTGCTTATTCTCCAAGCATACATATCAAGTAGAAACTATCCTGAAAATGTATATTTTTGAAGAGTCACTTTAACCCTCTGCTTGGTCTGGGTGTAAAATCTTTCACTGCTCTACCTGGTAGAGAATTATTCAGAGGAAAATAAAATTAATGAGAAAAGTGTGATCACTTGCTTTTCTTTTCAAATTCTCAGAAGATGGGATTCAAAAAGTCTCGTTCAGAAATCCTATATAGAAGCAAATGTGGTCTACATGATCTTGATATGGCTAAATTTTTGAATGTCTGACAGAAGTGCAAATTTTCTAAAATCTCAAATAACTGATTGCAGGTCTATCTCGTCTTTGCGAGGAGAGCTGGTGCCATATTTGGTGCGAAAACAGTTCAGTAAGGCCTTGAACTCCCGGAGGGATGACGAGCATGCAGATCAGAATCTGAACAAAAAAGATGCCAGTGCTTCCCTGGGTAAGCTTCCGGCTCTTAATGACACTTAGGGGATTATATTATTGGGCTTTTCAGGTTGCTTTTTTGAACTTCATGTACTACAATAACTATGCAAACTATGTCATGTTTCAAAATCCTTTATCATTTATTACCCAAGTTAATTTTCAAAAACAAAGGAAAACATCACAAACATCAGTATAAAATTCATCCCACCCCCTGGGAAATGAGGTGCAGTTTGTGTGTGTGTGTGTTGTTTCCACTCCATGCAGTTACTGACACCTTTTAACTAAGTGCAAAATTTATTTACTGACATTAATGATATCTTTACAGTCCAGTCATGGGCTTAGTTAAGATGCCTTGCCCTGTGCCTGGTATGGGGACTCACTACCAACCTGATCAGGATTAAGCGATGGATGGATGGATAGCTTTACATTCAAGACAGAGATGTGAGGAGTGTTTGGTGGTGTACTTTTACAATAATCAGAGTTCCATTAACATCCTAACATTATGTAAATATGTCAGTATATTCAGAGTGACATTTTGAGCATATCTGAATATTGTCCTCCCAAAATATAATGTGGTTACTGCCTTGGTATTGAAGTCTTAGCTTCCTTACCACAGAACATTTCACCAACACATCAAACTGGCAAAAACATGCACTGACAATATCATCAGTGTTAATAAATCTGTGTCTCATCTCTTTCTCTTTCCTGCAGTAATCACCACTTGTGTTTTATTGTGCCCGTAAACTTTCTCTGTACATCCTCAGTGCATTCATTATGTACCTGGGCTCACTCCACCTTGAAATACTGATTGTGCACATGGTCAGAAATCTGAAATGTATTAAAAAGAGGTCGACATTAAAACATATTGCATTTGTATGCATTAATGTTGACACCCCTAATGTATTTATTAGCAAATAACATTTTAAAACCTTGATATACTTCATGATGTTTCTTCATTATCAGAATAGTCAATTACTGTGAAAACGGTAATCATGAAAATCCCATAACCCATGTGCTCCACAGAGATCCTAAGCTCTTCTAAAGACGAGGCCCTGCTGCAGTTGGCCTGTGAGCGCTCATGTTGGAATGATCACCGAGGTGACATGAGTGAAGCCTATCATGGAGGCCGACTGCGGTGCTATGCACACATCATGGATGATGGCACATGTTACCGTGTCAACACACTTGCAGCTTACATTGAAGCCAATCGAGTGGTGAGTGATTCAGCAGATAACTTTGCTGATTTATTTATTAATATTTATAACAGATTAATCACCAGGTCAGTTTTGTAGCAAATCAAGAGATTATGCTTGTATGAGCTATGTGAGCTATAGGGTGGCACAGTAGCTTGGTAGGTAGCGCAGTCATTTCGCAGTGCTGTGGTCTTGAGTTTGAAACCCTCCCACAGTCCAAAAACATGATAGTCAGGTAAACTGGTTACTCTAAATTGCCTTATGAGTGTGTAGCCAGTGATTGATGGCCACCCAGACCTGGCTTTGGCTGAAAGAGTGTAATGCCCTGCTCATCACCCAGTGAAGACGTATGGGGACTCCTCGTGACCCTGAACTAAATTAAGTGGTTAAGAAGATGGATGGATGGTATGAGCTGTTTTAGATAGAGTGAAATCAACAATTATTTCTCATTTCCCATAATTCAGTTGTAAAGATGTAAACGTTCTTTCACACTGGTTTGAGGTAAAATGTACTTTTCTAGCGAAAAATTAAAATTACAATCACAAGTGACATTTAATGTTAAGCTAAAAATTACCTCACAAAAAATATTACAAAAGTAGTAAAGTATATATTAAGGAATATATTTAATAAGGAATATGTTGCCTCATATGTGAGGTAGTGTTTATTAGTAGTTGTGGAATAAAACAAATTTTAAATACATTTATTTAATATACTGATAGTCTGATTAGAACTCAAAGAAACCCATATTACTTCTATTTTACCATCATCATCAAATATCCTGGTGGCCAATAACTGCAAGTGCTACAAAACAGATGGTGAACAAAAATGGTGAGCAGCTACAACCACCTCTGATTTCTGAACAGTTTTTGTATTAAAAATCTGCTGGTAAATAAAATTTGAACATCTAAAACATTTGGAACATCTAAATAGTGATATAATTGTTGCATTCTTTCAGCTTCATTTTTTGTCATTTTCTGTGATCTTGAAATTATGATTAAACATGTCCTTTACAGTGTACATCATATATTATAGAGATAATACTAATTTTTTTTTTTTTTTTACATTGCCAGTACAGTACATGTTAATATACTATACAATGTTTATTCTAAATATTAATAAATAATTTCATTTTGTGCAATGGAAATTCATTTTTCATATATCTTACTTGTATTGCATGAGCAGACACATAAAATCAGTGTTTGTTGCATACACAATCATACAACTGGCAGTGAAAAATTATTTGATGATTTATAAATTCACATTAGGAAAAGAAGGGGTGGGCGGGATCATGGGAACCACAGTAGTGGGTGAGGGGGTAATAAAAAAATATAAAATAAAACATAAAATAATACAATAAGAGCTGTTATATATGAGAATAAAGAAGAGAGGAAGAAGAGATTCCTTGTGCAAAAACATGCAGATAGTATGCAAAATATACAAATATCGAAAGGTAAGTGAATTGTAGATTAATAGAAACAAGAGTGTTCCTATTAGAGGTGTTGTAATTAATCATATAATCGATGCTTCAAGATGCGGATGTGGGCAATTCAGCATTGATGCAGTTACAGACCATAATCGATTATAACGTGATAATGTCAATCATTGCATACATAATAGCAAAAATGACGGAGATAGATTGTGCGGTTGAGATTACAAATGCACTAAATGTTTTAAAAACCAAAATATGTACACATTTTGGATTCTACGAGCTGACTGAGAAGCGCAAACTGGACAAGTCACATGCGGTGTGCAAAGCCTGCCAACCAAATGAAATAATACAGAAAATTAATGTACCGGAATGCGATAAATCAAATCAAATCATTGACATTATAATTGTAATCGAATTGAATCGTGAGATCATTGAAGGTTCACACCTCTAGTTCCTATTGTACTTAATACATGATATACAGATGGGGATAAAAGGTTTAAAAAGAAAAAGGATGTTGAATTTAAGGTAAAAAAGTACGTTTTGAACAAAGCAGTCATGATGGCAGCCGACCTCTTAACTTCAAGAACATAACATAAAATTTGACCGGGGGTTTCTAAACTTTTGCATGTCACTATATCTTGAACAGACTCTGCACTGTGAGAGTATGTGTGTTGGTGTGATTTGAGAATGATTTCTGTGTCTCTCAGGCTCCCAAGCTGTTTGAAGAGCCTCCAGTCCACTCCTCTGCTGTAATCTCTGAGCGCAGTCTGGTGAGTAGTCTCTATATCAAAGCTTTTTGGAAGGCCTCTATATTCTAATCTGTATTTTTTTGGGAAAAGGTAAAGCCACTGCCAGAGCCCCCTAATATTTCATTGAGGTAATAAGATTGTGGGTGTGGAATCAGTTCTGTTGGAGGACATTGTCTTTAATGTAAAGCTAAATCACAATGGATTTTTTATATTTAGTCTCTGGCCATCGTAAGTGAGATTAATCAAATGGTATGTTTAAAAGGTAGAATTCTTGTTTTAATAAACTTCCATGAAAATGTAATAACTTTTGTCTGCCTATGAAACTTCTTTTGATTACTGCATGAAATAAATGTAGAATATTGATGGTTTTTGTAAAAGAGCCGTTCAGAGTAGCCAGAATGTGTTTTATGATTTGTAATATGGTAACACATGCTTATAATTTACTGTCACATGAGATCACCTTTCATCAGTACAAAACTGAGTGCTCAGTTCTATTTGTTTGGGACTCATGTAAATGACTGAAACCAAAATATTTTTTCCCCAACATATTCTCAACGTTTTTAACACATACTCCTAAACGATGTATCATTTTTAAATCTTTATTTGACATCACAAAACAGGCAGTCATGAAAAATCTGAGTAGAAAGAAAGGTATCTCAGTTTTGCTTTGACTCCTCTCTTTTTTAATGTATCTTATAAAATAAAGTAATGAATCTCTGAATGTAAGAAATAAATGCTGAATCCGCCAGCAGGTCTATACAATTTAAGAAGTTAATATAAAACAGTTCTGTTAAATTTTACTCAACATTGTAAACACTGAGTATCTAGTCTGTCTCACGAGCTACTGCAGAAACTATAAAGTCATCAGAGTTATGTCAATGTATCCAGTGTACTAACCTACAAATGCAAAACTCCATCCATTCACCAAACAGAGAAAGGTATGCAAGCCCACATACAGATGCCTTAATAACTTTGTGAAGTTCAGGTTTTTGACAGTGATGTGTATGGAGAAGTTTGAAGTTGATGCTCAGCTACAGTATTGTGAATTGGAAATGCTTCTGTTTCTTCTTCTGAAGGTGGGTGGTGACAGCATCATAGGGGCATTTTGCCAGATTGCAGAAAAAACCTCTATTAAGCGTTCCACCATTGGTACATCCACCACGGTCAAGGAGAAGGTCAAAATAACCAACTCCATCATCATGAACGGCGTTACTATTGAAGAAGGGTAAGTGATTTCTTTTGCTTTATCTTAAACTGAAAGCTTCTCGGTCAGTTATCTACATGTATAACCTTCAACAGCAACAAGAATTAAGAGAATGTATTAAGTCTTCATCTACTGATTATTTTTTTAATCATTGACTTTGTAGACCTTTAATTGATTAATTTAAAATCTAGATTATGCCTTCTTTAGTTGCTTAATCTTACTTTGCCATCACCGTCTTTTAACGTTCTATTTCAGCAAAAAAGCATTTTCATTTATGGTGCAGTGAAACAACAGAATTCATGTCTACCTCTGTCCTGTAGTGTAAGGCAATCCTTCACAATAAGTGAGTTTAAATGTCCATAACGTGATTACTACAGAAAATAAAATTTGGGGGAAAATGTTCAAGACTTTTACAAGCATTCAGTTACAGTAGGGGAAAAAAGTATTTGGTCAGTCACTGATTGTGCAAGTTCTCCTGCTTAGAAAGACAAGAGAGGCCTGTCATTTTCATCATAGGTTCACTTCAACTATGAGAGACAAAATGAGAAGAAAAAAAAATCCAGGAAATCACACTGTAGGATTTTTAAAGAATTTATTTGTAAATTATGGTGGAAAATAAGTATTTGGTCAATAACAAAAGTTCAACTCAATACTTTGTAACATGGCAATGACAGAGGTTAAACGTTTCCTGTAAGTCTTCACCAGGTTTGCACACACTGTAGCTGCTATTTTGGCTCATTCCTCCATGCAAATATCCTCTACAACAGTGATGTTTTGGGGCTGTTGCTGGGCGACATGGACTTTCAGCTCCCTCCACAAATTGTCTAGGCCACTCCAGGACCATTACGGAGCCACTCCTTCACTGCCCAAGCAGTGTATTTGGGATCATTTTCATGCTGGAAGGCCCAGCCACATTTCATGTTCAATGCTCTTACAGGTGGAAGGAGGTTTTGACTTACAATCTCACGATACATGGCCCTGTTCATTCTTCCCTTAACACGGATCAGTCCTGCTGTCCTCTTTGCAGAAAAACAGCCCCAAAGCATGATGTTTCCACCCCCATGCTTAACAGTAGGTATGGTGTTCTTGGGATGCAACTCAGCATTCTTTTTCCTCCAAACATGGTGAGTGGACTTGAGTACCAAAAAGCTCTAGTTTGGTCTCATCTGACCACATGACCTTCTCCCATGCCTCCTCTGGTCATTGGCAAACTTGAAATGGGCCTGGACATGTGATGGCATGATGGCATAGTGTGTTACTAATGGTTCTCTTTGAGACTGTGGTCCCAGCTCTCTTCGGGTCATTGATCAAGTCCTCCTGTATAGTTCGGGGCTGACTCCTGACCTTTCTCAGAATCATCCTTACCCCATGAAGTGAGATCTTGCATGGAGCCCCAGACAGTCATCTTGTGTTTCTTTCAGTTTCTAATAATTGTGCCAACACTTGTTGCCTTCTCACCAAGCTGCTTGCCTATTGTCCTGTAGCCCATTCCAGCCTTGTGCAGGTCTACAGTTTTGTCCCTGTTGTCCTTAGAAAGCTCTTTGGAGTGTGATTGATTGTGAGTGTGGACAGTTGTCTTTTATAGACATAACAAGTTCAAACAGGTGCAATTAATACAAGTAATTCGTGCAGAATAGGAGGGCTTCTTAAAGAAGAACTAACAGGTCTGTAAAAGCCAGAATTCTCACTGGTTGTTTATTTACCAAATACTTATTTTCCACCATAATTTACAAATAAATTCTTAAAAAATCCTACAGTGTGATTTCCTGGATTTTTTTCTCATTTGTCTCTCATAGTTGAAGTGTACGTATGATGAAAATTACAGACCTCTGTCATCTTTCTAAGTAGGAGAACTTGCACAATCAGTGGCTGACCAAATACTTTTTCCCCCACTGTAAGTAACTTAAGTAATCAGATTTCTTTTTGAAAACACTGATGAAGCAAAACCTTACGACTAGTATACAATGCTGTTTGTTGTCCCTGTTCCACCAAAACAGTTCCAACAAGACATTAGCAGCAGATTATTTAAGTTGCAAGGTGGACTTTGTTTTTCTAGTTTTTTTATAACGTAATCAACAGTAAGAATTCACATTACATTTGCATGCACTTAGTAATCTTAGTAATCTTAGTAATGCACTTAGTAAACTGCAGGAAATGTGACTTTGTAATCTTTTCAACATGCTAGGGTTCAGTTTATTAGGGCTGTGAAGGTATGAAAGTTTTCTAACAACAATGATAAAGCAATATATACATGCAGTTTTTAAAATTGTGGTGATGACAGTGCGGTGGCCATCACGTTAACAGTGCAGTTAGTGCAGTTATAATCAGGGCCCTACACTTGGGTATAGGGATAATGGAAACCTCCAGCTCTACAAGAGTCGTTGAGTAATCAGATATCTGCAACCATTCAATAAATTCAGAAGAAGAGGAACATGAAGCAAAGTGAAACTTATATTCATGGGTGTTTGTAAACATAGACCCACTTTACCAGCAAAAATACTTTTATTATTTATGGTTTCAAATATGTGGATTAGCATCCTGTCCTAGGTTTAGTTACGATAGTGTCATTCCCCGCCCTGTGAAGGGGTAAAGGTCTCACTGTGAACCTGTTCAGGATTAAGCAGATAATGGATGGTTTCAAATATTACATAATACTTATGATGATGATTGGTAAAAAAAAAAAAATTAAAATTAAATGATTTCTTATAGCTTTCCTTTCTTACTGAAGAGAAGGAGCTAAGCTTTTTTAACTGACCATTGTAGCAGCAAACGTCTTAAGTGTCTCCATTCTAGTGTTTCCTACCAAGTAGAAGAAGGAAAACGTACATCTTTTTCATTTCGTTAAGCATGTAGATGGTTTCAGCATTGCTACACCAGTGTTCTGTTGGTTCTAAGCTGTGCTTTTTTTGTTTTTGGACAAAAAGTGACATCAGACTTAAGAGTGTACATCCACTGAAAAGAACCTGATCTCAAATCCAGCTCTTTTAGGAATTATTAATCAGATTTCCAGACCATAATCCATACGACTGTCCTGTTTACATGACAACATGAATAATCAAATGACCAAAGTCTGAACATCATCATGTAGTGCAGTGATCCATGTAAACTTATTGGCACTTTTTCAGCAGCAAAAGTGTTGGCGCATCTCTTGTTAGTGTTGCTTACAGTCCCAGCAGCCAAAGGCACTGCAGTGACCTTGACTCAGGCTGAGGGCAGGACAGAGTCTCACTGTTTCAAATAAACCGTGCAGGACATTCTGGATTAAGCGCTTACTTTGAATAGAAAATAAGGAAGATTTCAGCTTCTTTTAGTGATGGATCAGGCCTGAGGTTTTGAGGCAGAGCACATGACAAGTGGTCATCTAGCCGTCCCACCAGCTGAGAGTGAAGGCGGAGGGATGTGTGTGTGTGTGTGTGTGTGTGTGTGTGCGCGCTGTTTTATTGTGTTGAGAAAAAGCAGAAACTTCTGTTGTCAAACGTCTGAAGGTGCTCGCTGACCCTGAACAGGCCACCGATAGCAGCAAACATGCAGAAAAAGTGATGAATGTAGTTGTAATGATTCCTTTGAAGAAACAAGTGCATCACTGCCCTGGTCACTCAGTAACTAGAGGAGACTCTAAAGGATGAGCTTTTACCGAAAATAATAAGACCGCTTCTCAGAGAGAAGCCCAGTCCTGTTTCTTTTCCCTCTTAATACACTTTTTTCCTTTTTGATGTAGTGGAAATGATTTGGATGTAAGCTGATTTGGGTAAATGATGAACTTGCTGGCTATTGAAGAATGCAGAGGATAACATGGATCCTCTGAACTGCAAGAAGGAGTGAAATGAGCGCCTTGTGTCCAAATCCCTAAAGCTTTTGGGGTTTTTTTCCCACTGCAGTTTTTTTTCCACCCTTAAGCAAGTGATTTCAGTGCCTGCACGGGGACCCTCATGTCCGAATTAGGGCTCGCATGAAAGGGAGGGGTGAAAAGAAAAGGAAAGAAAGGAACGGCAATTCTTTCAGAATGATAAAAAAATGTAAGAGGGGATTAGCAATGTTAAAGAAGGCCCTCACATTTCTGGCTCCTTTGTTTGCTTGTAGGAGAGCTTGTTTACAAAGCGCCAGGGCTTTGGGCTGGGGGACTGTGTGTGTGTGTGTGTGTGTGTGTGTGTGTGTGTGTGAGGGCAGAGTGGGGGTTCACACTGAGGAACACACTGTCAGTAATTAGTGGTATTTCAGCACCACTTCTTTGGTGGTCTCTCTCTGTTTAAATCTCCAATCCTTGTAATCTCCCATCAGTACCCACCCCCTCCCTCTCACCCCCCCCTCTCTCTCTCTCTCTCTCCCTCTCTCTCCTGTCTTCTCTTGTGCTCTCTCTATCTCAAATCACTCTTCTTGCTGACTGTCTTTATTGCTTTCTTTTCTCCCTTTTCCACTTTTCTGCTTTACTCTCCTCTCTCTCTCTCTTCCTTCCCTTCCATCTCTCTTCCCTTTTTCTTTCCCTCTTTCAGGCCTTCTCTCCTTTCTCTTCTTCTCCTACTCTCTCTTGCTCCTTCTCTTATTTTTTTACCTGTCCCGTCTCATATTCTCTCTCTCTCTCTCTCTCTCTCTCATCTTGTATCATTCACTTCTCAGAACATGAATAGAGCAGAAGGTTTATGTTGATATAAATCTGTGGGTCTGATCACTTACAGGACGCAGCATGCCAGAGATGATCTGACACTCTCTCTGTCTCTCCATCTCTCTCTTCATCTCTCTCTCTCTCTGTCTCTCTCCATGTCTCTCAGTCTCTCTCTGTCTATCTCACCTGTCTCTCTCATCACTTTTTGTCTCTCTTCATCTCTCTCTCTCTACCTCTCATTCTCTGTCTTCCTCTCTCCTGTAGTAACAGCTCAGTCCTGCAGGTGGACAGATACTTCAGCCTCTTTTCTAAACACATCAGGACAATGAGTTAATCCTCAGCAGTCTTCTGTGGGAATAGGCGTGGCTTTAAAAATATGCAGATATGTGCATATTTGTTTAACTAATTAGGTAGTTAAATTGAATTTAAATGACATTACAGATTATACAATTCAGTGAAGTGAATATTGTATTGCTTGTATGGCCACCAGTGAACGTTTCCAGACCAATGATGTTAGAACAGTGATGAAACGTTTTTACTGGGTCTTCTTTATAAATGTCATGTTGTTATACAGAATTAAGCACCTGCCAGCCAATCAGAAAAGAGGGTTTCTCATCTCTGTGGTAGAATTTAGTTATTTTTTATTCAAATTTTCATGAAAAACTCTGTTTAAAAAGTGTAGATATTGTGGTTAAAATGGCCAACTTCAGTCTGTGGCTCTGTTGTGTGGTTGCTAATACAGCAGGCATGGCTAACGGGAAGTGTGAAACACACTTTCCTCTTCATGTTCTCCTTCACCAATGCTGCACCAGAACAGGTTTTGACATCGCCAGAACATTCTCCACCAGCCGTGTCTGTTTTTGCTGAGGATGGTACAGTCTGTGTCAGGACGCCGGTGTTGTTTTTAATATATATGCTAATGGTGGTGTAAGGAAACTAAAACAAACCTGTGGAAAACTGGCCCATATCAGGTTTCCTCTCGCATAGTGGGGGAGGGGATGAAGGGACAAGACCCTCAGCTGTACAATTAGTGCAAAGACATGAAAGTGGAGGACTGGCACTAAAGCGTGTTTTCTGCAGCAGAGGGAGAGAGCGAGAGAGTGAGAGAGAAGAAAGCCAGACTTGGCCTCTGCATGGCGAGTAAACATCAGCCTGAGCAAATACGGTTTTATGGTGCCAAAGTGATCCCAGCAAAATATTATTCTTTGTGTGGTGTAAACAGGGAGCAGCTCAAAGCTGCGTGTGTGTTTGGTTCTGCATGCAAGTATGTGTGTGTGCACACGTCAGAGCACGCTCAGTTCAAAGCCCAATCGCTTTCACTCTGAGCTGTGTATAAACTCACATACACACATGTCCTGCATTGTGCTGATGTGTGTGATATCAGTGTTAAATATGACCAACTCCAACTCGGCAGCATCTTTCCCACCAGTTATAATCAAAATGAGTGAATTATAATTTTATACTACATATTTCTTATAAACAGGGCTTTACCAAATTCATCACTGTGAAAATTGTGTAATGCAGCATGAAATCTGTTTTTTTTTGTGAAATAGAACATTGGTCATGTAATACTGTGAAAATTGTACATTTAAGCAATTTGTACCTCAATTGCAGTTTAAAATATCATGTTATTTATTCCAGAAGGAAATATTCACTGGGAAGCCGCCAGTAGTGATGAAACGGTATAAACGGTATAGAGTATAAAGCCGTATAAACTGATCAAATAAACCATTTTCACTGCTTGAGTGAGCCGTTTCTCACTGAAATGTGATGCTATATTATAGCTAGTATGTTTTCTGAGAGAGAGCTTACCCCCACATTTAATGACTCTTCTCTGGGCAAATCAAGAGACTAGTCTGTAGATTTCCCTTCAAACTGTATGTATGTATGTTTTTTATGTAAATGTATGTATTGCTGTATGTATGTATGATTGCTGTAAAGCACTCTGGGTTGGAGAAAGGCACTATGGGAATGACTTGCTGGGTTCAAACTGCAGTCATACTGTGTATTCAATATAATTTCTTCCATTTAAATCAGTGAAATTCAGCATTTTTATGCCAAGCAATATAGAGGTATCTCTACTGGTCCCTCCATCATTGGCATTTTCTGGCAAAATGTAGAATAGAACAAAAGAGCTACAGGGTTTTGATGAGACAGTCACTTTAAATGACTTGTTGAAGTGACATGGGATTTTTATTGTCACACAAGATTAAAATGAACAGAATTAGTTTAGTCATCATTTAAAATGCAGGAAATGGTTAATCAGGTCTCTATTTTCATGGACCTGTTTTTATAGAAACTGCTTTGAGATTTTGAGCCAAATTTTTAAATTTTCCTATGGTGTGACTGTCAAAATCATGGTTCATTATAACTGATAAATTAAAAAGAAAAGCATACAGACAATAAATATTCAGACTTAATTTTATAAATGTGATTTAATTAATATCAACCTTTTTTTTCCCCTAAAATCTTGTTGTTTAAAACCAAATCCTCCATATGACATGGCAATGGCAATTCTATTGGGAGGTTTATTTAGTAGAAGGACTCAATTCAAGGTCATGTGGCTGAAGCCACTTGTGAAGCACAAGTTTTTCTCTCAGAATAGTTCTAATGTTTAACTTATTTCAGTCCACTGAAAATGTTCAGGTTTGACAAGTCATAGAGAAACAATATTGTTATTCATAATTTCATATTAAATAAATAATGCTAAATGAAAAGTTTCCAAACAATAAAGATGAATCTCTGTCATGCTAAGAGGATTTATTTTATTTTTTGTCATCACAATATGATACATTTACTTTGCTAATCAGTAAAAAAGTTAGTGAAGTATATTAATGTTTTCTTGCAAAATGGCATTTTTCAGTTAGTTTAACGTTTAACATAATGCAGTATTCATTAACAAAACCAGGTATTAGTGATAACTTCAGAAGTACTGGACTGATTTCATATTTGGAAAGGGTTAAACCAGCACATTAGCATACAGAAACATTTTATTGATTTTAATATTACTGTTTTTCTAATTAAATACAGTTAATGTCTGTGTTTGTGTATGGACATTAAGTGTTAATTTGCTTAGAAAAACAGGTATACACAGTCATATCGGAATATTGTGTCCACCCCTGGTTTGGACTACTCAGCCAGAACTTTACAGATGCCACAATGACTGGGTTTGAGCCACGCTAGGGTTACTATAACATACTTTGGAATGGAACTCTTACATTTAACTATTAACATTATTAACATAATTGTGTTATTCACATACATTTGCCAGATTTCCTACCATATTTTCCTAATCTTATAAATAGAGAATGTAATTACTTTTGAATTTGAATTGACTATATACAGTACCCCTCAAAAACTTCTGGACATTCAGTGGTTTTCATGATTTAAAAATGTTCTGTATTGTAGATTAATACTAAAGTCATTCAAACTCTGAATTAACACATATGTAATTATTTAGTAAACAAACAAGTAAACAAACAAAAAAGTAAAAAAAAAAAAATGTTTATATTTTACATTCTTCACAGTAGGCACATTTTGCTTATATGCAGCTTTCTTGGCATTTTCTCAGTCAGCTTTATGAGGTAGTCACCTGGAATGGTTTTCAGTTAACAGCTGTGTCTTGTTAAAGAGCTCATGACTTGCATTTCTTGCTTCTTAATGTGTTTGAGACATCAGTTGTGTGTCTACTTTGAAGAATCTAAAATCTAAAACATGTTTTGGTTTGTTAACACTTTTAAGTTTACTACATGATTCCTTACGTGTTCCTTCATAGTCTGGATGACTTCAGTGTTAATTTACAAAAAATAAAAACATTGAATGAGAAAGGGTGTCCAAACTGGTACTGTATGTTTGGTTCAACTTTTATTTAGGAATATACAGAGGAACAATAAAAAATTAAGTAAAAATATATATATATAAATAACCCTGGTACTATGTTTATATGTTAATATGAGAATAGTAATATAATTTACATGTTTTTGTTTTTATTTGACTGTGTGAGGCTCATATTAAGTTTTTGGTTGTGTTCAATCTGCAGGTGTAATATCCAAGGCAGTGTGATCTGTAACAATGCTGTGATTGGACGAGGGGCAGATATTAAGTACTGTTTGGTGGGAAGTGGCCAGCGCATAGAGGCAGAAGGTGAGTATTTTACATACGTCCCGTCTCCCCCCTACACACACACACACAAACCACAAACTGAGCATTGCAACCCCATCGTATGCATAGGGAGTCCATGTCTTTTGTGTTTATGTGTGCATGCACAGTCATGTCTCTTTTTCAGCTGTGTGTGTGTGTATATATATGTGTGTGTGTGGCTTTTCTTTTAATCTGTTTTAATAGCGTATTAAAACCTAAGCTTGTGTGTACAATTGAGCTTTATTTTTTAATATTCTTAATCCCTTCAGTCTTAGATCACACTGTGAGGTTGGGCTGTGTGTGTGCGCGTCCGTGTGTTGTGTATATATATATATATGTGTGTGTGCGTGTGTGTGGCTAGGGGCTGTTGTATTCCGGGTGGTCCGTGCTTGGTCTCTAACCTCGCCATCAATGACGGTGCCTTAAGATGTCCAGAGGCAGCCTGGCCTAATTGACTGAACAACAGGGTGTTGCTGCCTCAACAACCCCCCACATACACGCAAACACACACACCCTCCTTTTTCCCCAAACTGCAACATTTCTCCCCCTCCTTTTTCTCTTTCCTTTTCCATAGTCACTTGTGAGCTGGACCCGATTAGTCAGCCATAACCTCTAAAAAGACTGAGGCTTATTGAAGTGCTCCCAGAAATCCCAAATTACAAGCTAGACCCCTGTACTTCCCCAAGCAGGGCGCACACACACACACTCTTCCCCTCTCACACACTGCAAGCGACCACAGCTCAGACTTATCCCTGAGAAACCCAGAGCAGAGGTTAATGTAAGCTATTATTTGAAAAAAAAAAGTGCATTGCATATAATAACCGCAGGGCACAACAGCCACCCTTCACAGACTTCACAGGCAGAATAAGACGTTTAATTCAAAAGCAAAGAAACCCACTCATCAAAGGACCTAATCACTGTATATGTTTTTTGATGTGCCTGAAGTCTCGAAATGAAACGTTCTGTCTGTTTTTTTTATGTCTTCCTCCAGACTTTCTCTTCAGCTTAGTGTGCTGTCTGCTAACATTAAATCATATCAGAGACTCAAATATGACTCTGGTTGTCACGATCAACCTCTTAAATAGCCTGAAATCTTTTCCTTACGTTCACAGATTCATAACTTTCCTATTTTCTAAGATGCGTGCACAAGGAAGTAGTCATATGAAAGCTGAAACCCTCTTCTTTCTAATCGAGTGGTTCACGTCCCCCTATTTTGAGTTGCCAGTTAAAGATTGTACTTCAAATTGAATCATGTGCTGGAACTTTTTGGAAAAAGCTTTGAAAATAATTGAAACGTAGATTTTCAGTAGCTTTCAGTTGCAGATGTCCTTTACTGATGTTTGAATAAGTCCCTAATAAACAGAACTGACTCTCAGCTTTTGTGCTGCTGCAGGGTGGCATCTCAGTTGGATTACTTTGATTGCTAATATAATCTACAGCAGAGGTCTGCATCACCAGTCCGGGAGAGCCGCTGTCCAGCAAGTGAGATGATTTCCCTGTTCAAAAACACCCACAAAAACTGGTAATAAGCCACTGCTTCAGGTGCATTTGAGCCGAGAAATCCCCAAACTGTGTTGGACAGCAACTCTCCACATCTCCAAGCTACAGTGTCAGTCCTAAAAACAGACCCAGAGAGGCAAAGACAATCTACAAAATATTTAGATTTTTTTTTATTTGTTGGTGTTTCTTTCACTGAAAAGCCATATTCACAGTTTTTTACTTACTTCATCAGCCAAGACGAGCTTCACTAGTCATCTGAATACCTCTGTCAAAATACATCACCAGAATTCCAGTCAAAGTGGATCTCAGTGAAGTCTCACAGAGACTGAGTATTAAATGATGATCTAGAATCTGTGTTAGTGTCAGTGGTTATTATAAATAAGTATTCACATATTCAGCCGCATATTGAAAACAGATTGTGTCCTATTGTTAGCTTGTTCTGTAGGAATATTCGTTCTTTTAGAACCCACATCATCATCTGCTGACCAGTCTGTGACTCCCTGCAATGACCACTGGCGACTGCATTCTAACAGAAAATTTTTGATGTTACATAGGTTTAAAGATAATTAACATCTACAACGGATTGTGGCCAATACCGATAGCTTAAACTATTTTAATTTAATCATATAAGACCTGAAATGTCTTTATTGGTGCATTACCAGTTTGAACTGGTTGAGAGAACTGTTTTGGCTAAAATTACCAGGTTATTTAGGTGACCATTGAGTTCTAGTGTTTATCATCAGCGTTAGCCTCATAGGTGCTGTTCTAAATCTAAGCAAAATGTGGATCCCAAACGTGTGTTGCCTTTTTGGAAAACATCATTACAGGTGTCAGTTTTTGTAAACAATTGCTCCACACTTGTGATTGTGGTGTATCTAATCACCACGTATGCTGTGCTTGTTTAACCCATCTTGTGCCTTAGTTTCAAGCCATAGTTTGGAAAAATCCGCTCTTCATACCATCACAGCACTTTCTAAAACCAAATTATTACCATATTTCAGTCCATGTTCAGAAAATTGCTAAAATGAACCTTAAAAACTACTTGTAAAACAAAACAAGGTGTGCGTAAATGTTTTGTGTCCCCACTTGGCTGCAGATATCTTGAAAACAATAGTAAGTAAGCACAGGACCTTTTTATTTTTCTCCAAGCAGCTGTGGATTCCTTCCATGTGGACTTTTAACACTCGGCAGTAGTGCCTTCAATGTTAACAGCACCACCAGACTCATCACACTAGTAAGCCTTTTTAACTAGCTGCTGAGTGATTGGAGCACTCTAGAAGCCTATAGAGTGTATAGTAGCTCTACTAAGGTGGTCCCATGCAGTGAGTGTCCATCAGTTCCACACTTAAACCTGGCCACTCACACACACATGTACTCCCTATGCTATTTCTGTGCTGTTTACCCCAACTGCCTGTTAGTGCGTGTTAGCCGTAGTGCAGCAATAGGCATCCCATAAAGCATCTCAGAAGAACTTTGCTCCATAAGGCCTTTTATAAGGCTGAACTTACTGGGGTACGGCTGCTAAAAGCATTACAGTTGGTTTCTTTGGTCAGGCCCAAAGAGTGTGGAGGGGAGCTGATTTAGTAGTATTTCAGGACTAAAGTGTCTTTTGGAAAACCACATAAAAATCCGTGTTAACCAACAAAATGGGCTGAATTTTGTACAATTATTTTTAAAAAGCGTTGTTTAATTTTTTTAAAAGTCTTGTTTTTATTTTTTTATGTTACTGAATTGTCTCCCCAATGTAATAGTAGCCAGTCCATTCACTAGGATTTGTAATGTCCCTGACTCTAGGAAGATGAAGACTAGCACAGGCCTCCTTCAATGCAATGTGAAGTCAGCCACCACCTCTTTTCCTACTGCTGCTGATACACCGTTGCTGGATCTCTCTGCAGGATCCCCAGCTCTGATTGATTGCTGAGCCATCAGACATTACACAGTAGTGATGGGAAGAGATCGCCATCTACCCACCCAAAAGAGAGCACCAATTTTGCTTTCTCAGGTGCCAAAGGCAATCCTTGGATCATGTTAGCACCTTCAATAATGAAGTTGTATCTGGGCTTCAGGTTTAGGTGTACACAGGTTTACTGTTAGGCTTTGGGAATTATATACATACAATAGTGATTGAAAGTTTGTGAACCATTTAGAATTCTTTATATATCTTCATAAATATGACTTAAACATCATCAGATCAGAGGTCCTAAATATAGATAAAGAGAACCCAGTAAGACAAATTAGGCAAAAATATTATACTTACTCATTTATTTATTGAGGAAAATGATCTAATATGACATCTTTGTGAGACAAAAGTATGTGAACCTTTGCTTTCAGTATCTGCTGTGACCTCCCTTTGCAGCAATCACTGCAACTAAACGGTCCAGTAACTGTTCTTTAACCATGCTCACAACGACTTGTGTGTTTATGGCCGTTGTCTTGCTGCATGACCCACCTTCTCTTAAGATTCAGTTCATGGACAGATGTCCTGACATTTTCTTTAGAATTCTCTGATATAATTCACAATTCATTGTTCCATCAATGATGGCAAGCTGTCCTGGCCCAGATGCAACAAAACAGACCAAAACCATGATAATACCACCACCATGTTTCACAGATGGGATAAGGTTCTTATGCTGGAATGCAGTGTTTTCCTTTCTCCAAACATAACACTTTTCATTGAAACCTAAAAGTTCTGTTTTGGTCGCATCCATCCCCAAAACATTCTTCCAATAGTCTTCTGGTTTGTCCATGTGATCTTTAGCAAACTGCAGATGAGCAGTAATGTTCTTTTTGGAGAGCAGTGACTTTCTCCTTACAACCCTGCCATGCACACCATTGTTGTTCAGTGTTCTCCTCAGTTGCTTAGAAGTTATCCTGGGGTCCTTTGTGACCTCGCAGACTATTACACGCCTTGCTCTTGGAGTGATCTTTGTTGGTTGACCACTCCTGAGGAGGGTAACAGTGGTCTTGAATTTCCTCTATTTGTACACAATCTGTCTGACTGTGGATTGGTGGAGTCCAAACTCTTTTTCTGAGCTCCTCAGAAATCTTTGTTCATGCCATGATACACTTCCTCAAACATGTTGTGAAGAGCAGACTTTGATAGATCTCTGGTCTTTAAATAAAACAGGCTGCCCACTCACACCTGATTATCATCCTATTGACTGAAAACATTTGACTCTAATTTCACCTTCAAATTAACTGCTAATCCTAGAGGTTCACATACTTTTGCCTCTCACAAATGTCATATCGAATCATTTTCCTCAATAAATAAATGAGCAAGTATAATATTTGTGTCTCATTTGTTTAACTGGGTTCTCTTGATCTACTTTTAGGACTTGGTGTGAAAATCTGATGTTTTAGATCATATTTATGCAGAAATATAGAGCATTCTAAAGGATTCACAAACTTTCAAGCACCACTGTAAATATTAATATATCTGATTATTGCAGTCATCTCAAATAACAAATAGCTTTTAATTCCGTTGTTCAGTTTGCACAAAAAGTATTGCAATGATGTTGGATCTAGAGGTGCACCAATATGGAAATTTTGGGTTGTTTATGATAACTGATAATATAAAGTGTTACTAGTGTCATACTGATCATTTAAACAACCCATTTTAGAGTGAATAATGTAGTTTAAAATGTATATTATGTCTCATTATAAGAAGTCAGAGAGTGACCAGCCCTTTAGGGTGTAGAAGAATGAAAAGGGAACTTGTACAAAATAAAAATTAGGACACAAAATTATCAGCCATAATTTCAACATGGAGTAATTTATATGTTTCATTTATCAGCAAACTAAAAATAAATATTCTAGCATATTATTCATCCCTAGTTAGATTTTACCAGGACTGTGTTAACTACAAATGCATACCTGAGTGCATAGAAAGTAAACTTTTTCTTTTACTCACGTTTAATGCATATGGTGGTGGGTTTTAAATTCTATGCTTTTTCCTAAAATTAGATTTTAAAAGTTCACAACACATTGTCTTGCTTACAGTATTGCAGTATAGCTCTGTACATTGAATTGTATCTTGGTACATATATTATCAGGCTCTTGCCAGCACACAGCCCACTGTTGGAACTCACATTTGCCCCTTTACCTGTACTGGCACTGTAAAAACGTGTGTGTGTGTGTGTGTGTGCACACGAGACCACCCGGGCTTTCCATAGCTTGCCGTCTGATGTCAAATCCCCACAGGTGGTGCTGAGACTGATGACACACACTGTTGAGACTCTGTTGTTCCACTGTGTCTGTCTCTTTCTGTTTCTTTCTCGTTCTCTTCCCTCTCCCTCAGGCTTGGACGCCCTCCATTCTTCTTCCACAGCACGCTCTATTTGTCTTCCCTTAAACGCGGAGCACTAAAGCCGCTCCTTTTGCGTGGATTCCTTCTCACTAAAATATGTCTTTATACGCAACATTAATCTGCTTCTCTGAGGTTTAACTTGGAGTCTTCACGTTTCTCTGCAGAAGGATATCGGCCTTCCTGCTTATCCGTCTGCCTAGCTGACACATATTTATAAATAGTGGCCTCAGCTATCGGGCCAGGTCCATTTTCCTCGTCAATACGCGAAGGAATGGACTTTACACAGCAATACACATCAGAGATAAACTTTATAGGACTGTGTGTAGACCTCCAAGGACATGTTTTCTTCTCTTTGATTGAAAACACAGAGAAAGCATTCTAGCGTCAACATTTCGGATCGCTTAATTGAGTGACCCTGAAAAGCAGGCTTTTTTTTTACCAGTATTTGCGTCCATATGTTTGGCTACAGAGTAAATATCATCTCAAGCTGGACAGCACCTTTGGCAGATCTCCACAGGCATTGGCAGAAACTGCACTGCAAAAAGCGATGCACTGAGTTCACATATGAACATCATTTCAACATCAATAAAATATATTGCACCAACATAATTCTTCTATACTGGAGGGTGGTTAATGTAATTTTTTATTAACGTGGAAATGATGTACACATCTGAATTAAGTCAATTTAGCATGTTATTTTTTCACCTAAATATTTGCCACTGAGGTGGTGCAACTACCCCCCCTGATAAAAAATCTCCACTGTCGAAACGTGTCTGGCAACCCCCATCCCAGAATGCACAGCTCATCTCCCCAAGACAGGACCAGGCGCCTGCCAACTTTTTCTCTTTCTGAGCGTTCCCTGTTCTTTTCTTACAGCTGAAAGAACCAATGATGTCATCGTTGGATCAGATCAGCTCATGGAGATCTAGAACATACAGAGGGAGATAGCTTGTGGACCTGACCAGACTACCACCAAAAGAAGACTGTCTACCCTCCCTGGGCACCTCTCAGACCACAATCTTTTTTTTTTTTTTATATGGAATGTGTCCAAATAAACATCAGTTTATTTATCTGAATAGTCTGTGTTGGCAGTTTTCATATTGTGTTGTTTTTCTGTACCTACTTCATGGTTACATGAGGTCTGATTTCCATACAAAACTGGTGTTAATTATCAGCTGTACAGGTTCATTGGACCCCTAATGTAAGTACTTACATTACTACCAACCCTCCTCCTGAAGATCTACCTTCCTGGAGCTCTCACCTCAAAACTCAACTCGTAAGGCTTTGTTCAGACTGCAGGCAAATCAGATTTTTCTCAGATCAGATCTGTTGAGATGTCTGTTCATACTGTTATTTGCAAATAATCAGATTGCATTTGTGTGTGCAGACATCACAAGACTATGTGCTTGGCTTGTGGTAATGACATATGCATCAGTAACTACAGCCACACTGGTGATGTGGCGTCAAAGTTGCCAGGTTCATGGTTTTCCTGCACAATTGAGCTATTTTAAAAATGCAGTCATGGGTAAAAATTCAAAAGTAATGGGCTGTTAGGTCTTGGACTACCTTAAAGATATACCATGAGCGGCAAAAAACACTTATAATAACATAATAGAAAAAAATAGTGTTGGAGATGCCTTAGGTAGACTTTCTGATATTAAAAGATTCAGTGGAGGGATCTGAAAATATAGATTAGAGCAGAGTAGAAAGAAAAGTATAGTTTTAATTACAAAAAATTATAGCGATGTAAACAATGATGTTGGTGTTGTCTTACATTGAAAGAATAAACATATGTACATACACACACTGTTTTAAATACAAAAAAACAACTTAGAATTATGTAGCCATTTTCTTGTTTCTAATTGTCTTACATATTTAATAATAATAGTAATAATAACTCATACACATGTATAAAATGCTTCAAAAGTATAAAATAGGATAAATTAATGACAAAGTAACATTAACTTATGGTGTAAGAGTAGTAAAAAGCAATTACAGCGTCCTGAAATGTCTGTGATTAGATTTTGGGTTAGTTTTATGCTTGTGTAAGGTAGGGTGACCATATCTGAGATGATAAAAAAGAGGACACCCCTGGGGGATGGGGGGACGACGACACTGGGAGCAGCAAATACTTTTTCACATCTTATAATGAAGATAACACTGTATATACTGTTTTTTTGTGCTTGAACATCATTATTATTATTAATTATTAAAAATATTGACAAATTATGATGTACATTTTATTCATAATTACTAGTTACTATTAATAATATACGAATAAAAACTATTAAATGTTATTATGAATCAAATTAAATTAATATTAATCATTAATAAAATATTAATACATTACATCATATTAAAAATAATAAACTGTTAAAAGCAGGTAGCATAAAATTATCACCCAATCCTGTTCAGTCAACTTCACTTCAGCTCATTATCACCAATGTTACACTTACGTTTTGACTGTATGGTCAATAAACCTCATTTACACATAATTGTACCTCACCTGAGAAATTCTTAATCATTTTGACAGTACTTAAACATAGAGACATGTAAATGGATGGCTTATCACAGACTGGTAATCGCACAGACACAGACTCAAATGTTAATGTTAAGGAGTTTTAATATGAAACCTCCGATATTAAAATGTCTAGCAGACGTGACACAAGCAGTTAACAACTTAGAGGTGAAAACTGACTGTTGGCCAAATTGCAGTCCAGACTCTATTTGAGGGAGTGACAGCGGCGACGGCAAATCACACATTAGCAAGAAATGGCAGAGCCAATCGGTGTGCTTGTGTGTGGCCTAAAGGTTTCAGATTGAGCGCTTGGATTTCTGCTGGGTTCTAATGCTCGCCTATCTCCATTTAATATAGCGTAACATGTCACTCAAGCGAATGGAATAGTGGGATGGAGAGACTAGTTTGTGAACGAAACTCTTCTTGAGTAAAACAAAATCCCGGACGTTTGTGAAATTCTGCCCCAACATGTTTTTTAAGTCTCAGAAAGAGGACATGTCCGGGTAAAAGAGGACGTCTGGTCACCTTAGTGTAAGGCAGCTTTCTTTCAGACAGTGAACTGCAGAATTTTCAGGACCTGGCATCCTGGGCCTTTTGTGGTGCTCTACTTAGTTCTCTGCCTCTCCATTACTCTGGATTTGGATGGTTGTCACTTTTCGATTGATGCAAACAGCACTTTGAAATCTGATTTGAGCTGCCAGAGCATCCAGACTGAGGCAGATCTCTACAATTCTGATTGTAATTGTATTTCAAACCACCTGGTTTGTTTTCGCAAAAATTGCATTTAAAGTGGTTTTTGCCTGTACGCACTATGAAAAATCTAACTGGACAATCTAGATAGGCCGAAAAAATTGGGTTTGGGCAGTCTGAACATAGCCTAATGCACCATCTTCAGCTAACCAACTTCTGAAGCCAGTAATTGGCTGGATCAAGTGGAGTTGATTAGTATAGAAGTAGTATAGTACAGATCTCCAGGGAGCAGGGTTAGTGACTACTATTCCAAACCCATAACTATGGATAGCTATAGTGGCATAGGTCAGACATTTGCCTACATTAAAACATATTTAGAGGGAAATGCAGCTAAAGAAGCCAGTTGTGTTGCCATTTTTACTTATAAATTCAAGCTCACTGCCATGTGAGCTCTGTAGCTCCAGTAAAAACTAAATCAAACTTCACACACCAAACATGTCTCTACAATCAGGGATAAAGGCAAGTTTCAGCAAATGATTCCTTTAGCACTGCTATACAACTTGTACTTACAACTATACAGTGACATTACAGTGTACTTTCTTTGTCATATGACCACCAACTATCCAGTCCTATACTAGTGCATGTCTGAAAATTAGAATATTGTGAAAAAGTTAATTGACTTGGAATTTACCTTTTTTTAAAAAAATAAAATGGTTAATAACACTGACCTTTTTAACAATATTCAACTTTTTGTAGCAGCACAATACAATTGCATGCAGTAGCATAATGTAGCAGAATGACTGGCTCCTGTTTGCTGTGTGGAGGGCTTTTGGAACCCTGGCTGGAGGTGGTCTTTAAAAACACTAATTGTTGGTGGAGCAGTGCTGGCTTTAGAGAACTGTTGGTGGTGTTTGACCAACGGGGCCCTCTGTGTGACCACCATGAGTGAGACTGCATGCCCTTCTGTCAGAAGAAATGGATAACCACAATAGGGTTAACTTTATTTGTACACAACAAGGCGGAGCAATGGACCACCCAGTGAGATCCTAACAACGACTAGTGCGCACCCCCCCACCACCACCACTCGCAGACACTCGCACTCAGAATATACTAGAAAGGAGTCGTCTTTTAAAGATTTTTCTCTGCTTGCTGTCAAAGATTTATGACATTCCATTGCTCCTACATCTCCTAAATTACAGGCCTGAAGTTGGTTCCCTCCGACTGCAAGGATACAGAGTTTCCGGAAGCCATTCTGACTGATTTCTCACTTCTCTCTGCTTCCACGGCCAAATCTGAGTCATTTAGTGTCACCAGTGAAGCTCTTTGTCTTCGCGGCCCTTGCCTCCCCATCCTTTGCAACTTTTTTTGTTTTTGGACATACTGAAGTAATTACCCCTGACATTTCTCCTCTTCCCCTGACATTCTACTGTCTCTCTCTAAATCCATAAACTAATAAGAGTATTTATGAATATATCACCATGGCTTTCGTCCTCCCTTTCATTCCCCCCAGGCTAGGCTCTTTTCAGCTCTGCGCCTTCAACAGTTCATCAGCCTTTCTGATGAGAATTGCCTCAGATGAACATCCTTAATTTGTTGTCCCAGGAGAATTGGATCACTGGCTTTGGAAAACACAGAAAACCCAACGTTCTCCAACAAACACCGAAGTCTTAATGTTGGCAGTCGCTTTACAATGTTTAGAAAAACAACAGATTAACACAGTGAACGATTACCAGCATTACCTATCAGCGCTCCACCCACAAACACATTCTTTTGAGCGGTTTTACAGAACATTGACAAAACTACTGGGCATAATGAGGACTTCTAGAAATCAACTTTTGGACAGGATGTAGTGTGCCAACAGCTGCCTGAGTTTGCCGCTATGCTAAAGTTATCAAAGAACTACACTCAGGTCTTCCATACAGTGCAATCTTTTGCACTCATACAACACATAATTGACCTTTTGACTGAAATCGAGACATCAAAATCAAACACTCAGGTCTGCGGCCTCTTTCAAACATCTTGTCCTGTTAGCAGCTAACGTGCACCATGTGGTGTTTTCTTGTTTATGCGCTAGCTAATGGGAATCCGTGCCCTCTGCACCTCTCCCTGCCAGACCTCCAGGCAGAGGGAGGTCATTTGAGTGAGAAAAATCTGTATATTTAGACAGAGCGTCCCGGTGAAGGAGTCCCCGTGGCTATCGGGGCTCGGTGTTTGCCGGAGCTGTGCTCAGTGTCAGTCCCCACCCTCCGGGCCCAACGTGACAGATGCTTGTGTTTTCCAAGGCTTGAGTTCAGATGTCAGCCAGCAGCTCATATATCAGGCCCAGCTCGCTGCCTCTGGGGAGCTTCCAGCCCAGGAAGACAAGCCGCGAGGTGAAGGGATGGACCTGTTAGACTCAGGCCGCTTGCTTGTTATGCCAATACTTTTGGATTTTTAGACCCATTATTGATTATTTCTTGACTGTACAGGCTGTTGGGTTGTGCTAACAGTGACCACCATTTGATCTAAGCAGTGTGGTCAGATGTTACAATATGTCTTTAAAAAAGAATGCTGTAGCTGGGCTTCTGGCACAGCCAATTAAAGGTGGAGATGGTCATGCAACATAAGCTAGGTGATTACCGAGATCATAGCAAGCTAACTACCTGTTTGCAAGCCCTGTATACCTGATGGTATACTGTATATTGAGAACTAATGCAGTCATCCAGAGCCTCAAATATGTATATAATTTCAAGACTATATAGTCATATACTGATCAGCCTTAACATTAAAACCAGTTTGCTAATATTACAAACTGCAGTATAACCTCAAAAAAATGTTAATCAGCAGATACTTGTAAGTTGCGAGTGGGCTTGCTATTCCTGCTCAATCCAAAATACATGAAGTTCTGGGGAGGCCATCGTTAGTACGTACTGACCACTGCTGCTAACCAAAAGCACCTCGCAAGCCTTGCTGCTTTGGAGATGCCACTCAGTCATCTGGCTGATGGTTAAAACTATTTGGCTCTGGTCTGCATGCCAGCATCTAACACATCGTCTAGAAGAATTGAGAGTTCTCTCACTGTCTTAGACATTCAACTGTGCCATTGTAATGAGATAATCAATGTTATTCTCCTCATCTGTGAGTGGCATTACTGTTTATTACAGACCTTAAAAATGTTAGTTTACTTTGTTTGAGTCATTTTGTTCAGTGCAGCAGGTACACCCTGACTGTATCAGCCCACATCAGAATATACACTGCTCAAAAAATAAAGGGAACACTTAACACAATGTAACTCCAAGTCAACCACACTTCTGTGAAACCAACCTGTCCAGTTAGGAAGCAAC